>CATIWR010044168.1:0-10813 GCA_949677035.1 Omphalea diandra
CAAGAAATCTAATAGTGAAATTAAAATGATAATAGATCACCTTAACTGATAGTTTTAAACTGAGAGATGACATTTAAAAAGGTTGGTGCTAAGATACTAGGTTGACCAAGCTGAGCATTTTGTTGAAAAATACTCAGCATGACTAGGTTTTTATGTATTTTCATGAATTTGTTGAAGGCTCTTATTAGCCATAGGCTCATCAGCCTTTGCAATACATGAGACTACTCAGCTTAGTATATGCCTTACTAAAATAGTGTTAAGAAATTAACTAACTAAGTAAAATGACTCAAAATGTGAGAAAGGAAGGTGAAAACCCTTTAATTGATTGAATTTGACAATTATAATGGCTAAGGCAATACTAAAGCCTTATTGGAAAAGGAACAACTAAGGCTATTTTTGAATAAAGTATCATATAAGATTATCCATTGTCCATGTTCAAGGACTAAGCCTTCCAACCATGGCTTTTAGCTTATTAGTTGCAAGGCATATAACCTTGGTAACTCTAAAAGGACTTCTCAGTTGGCATCAAGCTTGCCAACTCTAAAATTACCCTACTAATGTCAGATTTTTTAAAGACTAGATCCCTCATCTTAAGAGTTTGGTGCTTTACTCATCTATTATGGAATCGAGCTACTTTTTATTAGTAAGCAGCAATCCAAATGGCAACATTATCTCAATTTTTAGTAAAGAGATAAAGGTTGATATGTAGCATGGCCTCATTTTATTCAAGGTTATGATCAAACACTCAATAAGAAGGAATTCCAATCTCCATAAGGATGATTGCCTTAGTTCCACATACCAAGGAGAATGGTATTTGCTTTATTGTAGTGTTGTGTAGAACCTTGAGTATTTTCAATTCTTTTCTTTAATCCTTGCAAAATGATCATATTAGTGATCTCTTTCATACAATTTATTTGGAGATGAGGTATTGAGGTGAAACTTAGATCAGTTTAAGGTCATCATAATAGGACCTAAAACATTCACAATTGAATTATTTATCATTATTAGTGATCAGGACTCTAGGGGTGTCAAATTGGTAGATTATGTGCTTCTTAAAGAAATCAAGTATTTTGGCAGAGGTAATTGTGGCAAGGGTTTTATCTTTCAACCATTTTGAGAAGTTATCAACATTAACCATAACAAACTTCTACTTAGATGCTTATGGAAAAGGGCCGAGGATATTGCCTTTCATACCAAGGTGGTGCCTTCTCGTGAGCTCTATAGATGCCTTTATGGATTTCTCTTAAAATATAGTTCCCTTTTTTAATTGAAACACACCTAAGATAAGGCTGACAGTAAGATCATTTGTACAAGATTTCATGTTTTTTTGAATAATCACCAATTATCTTCCTTCGTAATAACTAAAGTATATTATAGTGCAAATTTTAAGAGAGCAATCGCCCAATTGCCAAGTTTGTTTCGCAAATGGTCAGGATAATATATATTTTAATTCATCCATCTTATTAAGGACAAAAATAACAGTTAGGAGCATAAAATAGCTTAATTTGGTGTAAGTAAAATAAAAGGCCAAATACAACTTCTCAATTGCCACATATCTATGTTCAGTAGGAGTAAGAACTTAATTTAAGTAAAAATTGCCCTTTTTACATCTTGATCTTGAGCCAACAAGCAACCAATTGAGACATCACTAGCCAAAATGTAGAGGAAAGGCTCGTTCAACCTTGGAGGTGTCATGACTGAAATTCTAATCAAGTATTTTTTTTTATCTCATCAAACTCCTTTTAGTGCTTATCATTCCAAACAAACTTCTTATGATCCTTAAGTTTTCATAGAAGACCCCAAATACTCAATCAACCAACTTTATTTGATATGAATAACATCAAGAGGTTAATTTGACCAATCAAATGTTTTTGTTTGGTAGGGGGTTTTGCCTTGATGATTGCCTTTGCTTTGTTCTACCTCTTTTTATGAACTAGAAAACTAAGAAAATTACCTGTTGAGACCTAAAAAACACATTTAGTAGGATTCATTTTTAGTTTGTGCTCTATCATTCGCTCGAATGAATTTTTAAGCTCGACAAAATAATCATCCTCATTTTGGAACTTTATAACCGCATAGTCAATTCCATGGATTTTCCAATCTTATCATGAAAGATGCGATCCATAGATAAGTAGTCCCAATGTTATAAAGATTGAATGGCATGATCGCATATTCATAAGCCCTAATTAGTCTTGGGTTTCTAAAGGTGATTTTACTCACATTATCTTTTGTAAACTTGATCTTGTTATAACTCGAATGTCCATCTATAAATCTAAGATTTATATAGCATACTATCACATCCAACATCATATTGACTATAGGTGTAAGATAATAGTCTTTAAGAGTGACCAAGTTAAAGTTTCTAAAATCAATGCAAATCCTTAATTTCTCATTCTTTTTAATCACTATGACAATAATAGAGAGTCACTTCACATATGTAGTCATCCTGATGAACCTAATGGCTAAAAGTCTTTTGATCTCCTCTCTTACCAACTCTTCCACCACTTTGGACATTCTCCGTATTGGTTGTCTGAATGGGCGAAATCCAACTTTGATTGGTAAGTAATGTTCTACTAACAATTGATCTAATCCAAGCATGTCGGTATAATCCCAAGCAAAGTAATATTTAAATTCTCTCAAAAGTGCCACTAATTTGGCTTTACACTTGGCATTAAGCTTTGTGCCAAAAGATGTTACTTATAAATTAATTTTAAAGGTAAATTAAATATTAGAAAGATCAATAATGTCAAGTATTATCAGTATTATCAAATGAAAACATATAATGTCTATACTAGAAAGGTCGTCAATCCAACCAATTAATTTAGAGTCAACTACATTTTCATATATAAGCAACAAAGTCATTAATCAGCAAGCGAATATATAGGTTAAAATCCATTAATTCAATTAGTATATAGGTAAAGTGTTATTGAGTATAAAAGAGAAATAAAGAAGAAATGAAGAAGAAAGAAAGTAGAGATCTAGAAAAACAATGTTTGTTCTTTAGTAATTTATGCATCCCCTTTACAAATAGAGTAAAATTCTTATAATACCTATAGAAAATTCCTAATAATAACACAACTCTTAATAAGTCTAAAAGAAGTACAAGAAATTCCTTGAAGGCAAGTGCAGGCCCACCAATTCTATATCAGTAAAAGCCCAAAGGTCAAACTAATTACAAAAATAAGGTCAAGTGTAAATATATATGCGAATCACATTCGTCTAAGCTTGGCCCAAAATCAACATGTTTGGTTCAACCTCAAGAGAGTCGTTATATCATGTATTCCAAACTATGTAGCATCATGCTCCAAGCGCCATCCACTAGTGTTATAGGCATTGTGGATCCCCTCATAGTATGCCCATTTCTTAGCTTTCTCTTTCCAACTTTTTATAGTGCACACCTCTTTTATTTTATTTTATTGATCTGTTCTCTTTATTATTATAACTAGAATAAATCGATGCAATATTTGACTAGTTTGGTTTAGATTTTCTATTATTATCTAATTTAATTTAATTTTAATTTTAAAGTTTTATTTTTATATAAAAATTAAATAATTTAAATTTTAAAAATAAATAAATTATAAAAATTTTATATTAAATTAATTTAAAATATATTATTATAATTAAATCAAATCAAATCAAATTAAAATTTTGCAAATTCTATTTAATTCAATTCTAAATATATTATCTTGATTACTTTAATGAAGTAAATATAATCAATATAAATATTACAGTTGATGAACATTTATGTAATAATTAATGAACATAAAACTATAGAAAATGAATATTGTGCAAGCTGATAATGAACATTCCAATACTCATCAATGAACAAAAAATGTAATGATTGGAGATTATATATTTTTAAGGAACAAATTAATTCATATAGAATATTACATAAAAAATAATGAACATGAAAATTAAAGATGATGAATATTTCACTTATAAATAATGAACATCGAAGTACATGGACAAATTAACTCATGTATAATATTACATAAAAAAGTAATGAGCATTTAATACTAATCAATGAATATGAATAAAATAAAGAAAATTTACAACAAAATGAATCACAATTTTGGGATTTTACAGCAGAGAAGAAATAATCATAGATGTTTTACATCAAAATGAATTAGAATTGAAGAAAAAAATTGAAAGTATCAAGTACTAAGTAATGAATATCAAGTTTTATGAAAGAAAGTTATACATTTTTAATGAACAAATTAACTCATGTATAATATTATATAAAAAGTAATAAACATGAAGATTAAAAATGATGAATATTATGCGTACAAATAATGAATATTTTGATACTAATTAATGAACATGAACAAAACGAAGAAAATTTACTGTAGAGTGAATGAAAAATTCAAGATTTTGCAGTAGACAATCAATAATCGAAGTAGTTTTACACTATAATGAATCAAAATTGAAGAAAAAATGGAAGATATCAAAAGCAGCAAAACTTGAAGATATCAAAAATAGAAGAAATCAAAAAATTTTATTTTTTTATGAATAAAGAAAGAAAACCTAGTTATTTTAAAATATTAAATTTTACACGTATGACAAATAAATGACAATATCAAAATGTAAAAAAAAAGTCACATTTTGAAACCTGAAACCATAATGCTACATGTTCCAAGGTCCATGGTATAATTTTCCACCTCAAGAAAGCTCTCATGTTAGAGCTAATCTAAAACATATGTTTCCCTCAAATCACAGCACATAGCATGTAGAAATATACTGAAGGTTCTTTTTTCTATAAGCAAGAAAGTAGTATATGTGCAGCAGTGCATATTGTAGCAAACATAGAAACAGTCTAAAAAAGAACGAGATTACTATAAAAAAAAATAAAAAAAATTATAACAGACTACAATAACATTGGAAAAAGAAGTCTTCAAGAGTGAAAAGAAAAGAACGCTATAGACTTCAGGCCAAATACTGAAAAGTCAAGCAAGATTGCGCTGGAACAATGGGCAGGATTCACCCCCAACCCATATAATTAACAACCTATTAACAATTGATGAAGGCGTCATTTAGGACTTTGTTTTTCAAACCAACTTTTCAAAAAAAAAAATCAATTTTTTTAAGTTTTGAAGGTGCTAAACAAGTACATTGACATTTCTTTTCAAAAGCAAGTTTGAAAAAACAACTTATAAAAAAATCAATTAAATCAAAACATTTTGAATTTATTTTAATATTTACATAATCAAGTCAGATCGACTAGTTAAATTAGTAAAATAAAAAATTGATCAGTGATTTGATTCGATTAAGAGTTAAAACCGATCAAATCTGAAAAATTGGTAAAAGCCAAAAAACGGGATCAAATCATTCAATGTAAAACTTCGTTGTTTTGTAAAAAATTTAAAAAATTCTAAAATTGCTCTATTTTACTCAAAATTTGCATAAAAATTAATATTACGCTATTTTTAATTTTAAATATTCTTAAGTGTGTATATATATATATATATATATTAAAAAAATTTAAAAGTGTCTATTAAATCGGATCGATTGAATTGGTCGAGCCAGCCTACTCATAAATTGGTCAATCAACTTGTTTCGTCACTAATCTAATTTTAAAAATATTGATTTTTTAACCACCCAACATTGATTACAAACAAACCAGAAAAGTATAACTTTTAAAAGGTAAATTATAAGACATGCTTTTGTTTTTAATTTAAATATACATAAATAGAAAGACAAAAACAAAAAAAAAAAATTATCATTCTAGAAAAAAAAAAAACTCAATAGTTCTCTACAAAAGAAATGGACGGAATTTGGCAACACTTTTTAAATTTTATAGACTTAACATCTAAGTAACTTCACAATCCTAATCCTAATCCTAGGCCTGGGCACTACTAATTCTAATCAGGTTCAAACTGATTTTTTTGGCCTGGTAATGACCCAAATAAACATTTCTGGTTCAACCTCGATTCAAGAAATTTTAATGTGAAAGAGAGCTTCAACATCAATGCATTTCGCATTGAAAGTCATATGATTAGTTTAAAGCAAGAAAAAGAACATTGCAATAGAAATCCATTACATGGTCTTACTCTACCACCGCGATTTTTAATCTGCCATAAGGTTTGAAGGTGTTGTCAATATACTAGAGGGTATAATTTAAAGATGATAATTTTTGTTTCGATCCAAACCCGTCCGAAAAAAGTGATCCAGACTCTGACTGGAATCCAAGCAAATCTAGTATGACTCGAACTCAAAATGATTCAAAAATTTTTAAATTGATTCAAGTCGGATTTGATTCAACTTGACATGGGTCAAGATTGACACCAATGGGTCAATTCATTGATAAGGATAAGCTTTCTCTTTGTATTTGCAGCTGTGTATTATTTATCTGTTTACTAGATTTAGTGTATTTACCAAGATATAGATATCTAACTAATTTGTAGTTATCATGTAGTCTTACAGATGTGTGTATATGTAACACGTATTTCACTTTGCAATATATGCCAGAGAAATACAATTTAGCCTCCAAATTTTACGTGGTATCAGAGCCCATGACTCCCAACGATCAACTTGCAATTTGAAATGTTCTTTCCTCTGCTCCTGTCAACGCTCATCATTCGTTTTCTAACAAGGCCAACAACAAAAATTATTTGGCTTGGAAGGCACAATTTTTGCCTTTGTTGAATTATCAAATCTTATGGGATTTGCTTAAAAAATAAATTATATTTATTAAAATTTAAATGAAAATAAAAAATTTTAATGAAGTTCCATTTATGTAAAATTATCTGATTAAAAAATTTTCAAGAAAATTATTTATTTTTTTAACAAATTATGAGAAGACATTTCATACATAGTAAAGAATCGAAATAAACATTAAACAAATATTTTTAAAAAATTAATGACTCACCTAATCCGATCCAAAATATTATTTTTAAGAGCAAACCCGGAGTTCTTTTTATATGCAAAACAAGTTCAATGGATGACTTGAACCTATCTGAAACTTGAGGATCAAAATTCAATCCGACTTGAAAACATCTATATCGACCATGACTCGAGCTGCTTGTTACTCTAATATAATCTATACAGAGATTGGATACAGAAACTTTAGTCAAGGTCCAATAAATTCTGCTATAATAATTTGAATATAATACAACTTGCATTTTTAATATTTTAAATTAAAATTTGAAATTGAAAAATATATAAATTGAAAAAAAAAATCATAGAACTTCAACTTCAAAAGAACCTCCTACCTAACCTTTACATTTTCTAGTCTGGATAAGCAAAATTAAACTTAAAAAAAGGACTAATTTGAATCAATTAATTCTATTTGGTTTTTTTTTTTTTTACCTAATTCAGTTTTGTTTAACATTTTAAAAATCAAAATAATTTTAGTTTAGTTAGATTTTAAATAAAAAAAATTTTAGTCAAACCACACTTAAATTATAATATTTATCATTAAAATTGTTAAGTATATGCTAAAATACTAAATAAATCTTTGAACTTGTTTTAAAGTGACAATAACGAATAAAATAAACTTTTTCGTCAAAATTACCCTCAATCTTATATTATTTCATCATAAAAGTCTTTTTTTCATCAAAATTACTTTTGATCTTATATTATTTAGTTATAAAACTCCAAAATATTGGTTGAAGACTTAGAATGACAAGTAAGCGAGACGATAAGTATCCCTCATCCTCTATCTCGCTCTCTTAATGAAAATAATTTCTCTTCTATCACTGCTTCCACAAGGACTCATCGCCCTCGAGAATTTCCCACAAATGTTTTATTTTTTATTATTTTGAAATTATTTTTTATAATTTATTAAATTGTAAAATACAAATTTTTAGTTGTACTTTTGCATACTATTATACTTTTGTTCAACTTATTTCTCTCTATATCTATTACAATTAGATGATAATTGTTTAAGGATTAAATAAATTGTTTAAAAATTTTAATTATTCAAAAAATAATTATATATGATTAATTATTTTTAAATAACAATACTCAATTATCGTGTTATTAAATTTTCTATCACAAAAGATTAGAAAAAAATAAACAAATAATTAATACTCATTGATTTTCTAAAACAATAAATAAATTGAAACAGAAACAATTTCTAAAATAACAGAAAAAAAAGAAAAAGAAAGAGAGTACCGAGTTATTTTGGACTGCTACTAGGTTGGATCATTGGGCTGAAATACATAACACAATTTTTAAATACCGCTATTCATAATTTTGATTGTTTAAAAATAAAGTATATATTATTTTAATTTTTAATGTTCTAGAATTAGTGCTAAATCATGTAAGGACGAATTGTGAATCCGTACATTTATTCGAAATGATTATAATAATAAATTTAATATTTTTTATTAAATAATTAGTTAATTAATTGTTAGTTTATTAAAAATTTATTATTGAGGAAATAAAATAATAATAAATTTCTTAAAATTTGTAATGACGTATGGAGGTAATTGTAATAAAAAACTGTATATTTATTCATATCTTCAATCTTATGTGACACAATTTTAAAATAAAGTTTATTAAATTTGAATGAAATAATTTATGATAATCAATCAAATAAATAATATTAATTATTTTATAATGAAAATAAAATAACAAATTGTATATACATATGTGAGATAATTATAACAAAATATTGTCTATTGATTCATATTTCCAATCTTGAGTAGCATAATTTTCAAAGAAAATTTGTTAAATTTTATAATCTATTACATTACCCCTAGCTCTTATAAACTCAAAATTTTAAACAATCAATAAAATTAAGTTAAATCTTAGTTTCATGTGTAGAATTTCTACTTTTTATATTTTTCTAATTTCATGTTTAGAAGTTGTTTAAAATTTTTACTATTCAGATTTTCTAATTTCCAGTTCAGAAATTTTTTATTATATGATATTAACTTTATATTTAGAATTTTACTGTTTAGAATTTTTTAATTTTCTATTTATAAGATTTTTGATATAGTAGTTACTGTTTTTAATTTATTATTTAAAATTTTATATAGCAGTTACTGTTTTTAATTTCTTATTTAAAATTTTTTTGATATGACAGTTTTTTATAATATAATATAAAACAATGACATATGGTTATATTATATATAATTATTTCATAAATGACAATGAATTATTGAAAATTAATTTTGAAACTGAAATTAATAATATATATTGATTAGATTAAGGCCTGTTGACTTAAAAAATTCAAACATTTACGAGTTTTGACCATGATCTTTAATCCTTTAAAATTTGGCTAATTTAGCCAAATTCACAAACTTTTTAATGAATGTATCTAATTCGTAAAACTCGTTAAAATTGAATGACGTGTAATAGTCTCCTTACCATTATATGACACTATATGTAATTTTGACCGGCTTTATAAATTGGACACAATTATTCAAATATTTATAAATTTAGCTAAATTGATCAAAATTTAAAAAATTAAGCATAATGATCAAAACTGGTAAATGTTTGAATTTTTTAGGCCAACAGGCCTTAGACTTACAAACCAGACTAAAAATGAATCAACGCTTTCCAAAACTAATCAGGGTTTATTTGATTTGCGCTTTCAAATAGGAAACATAATTGAATGAAATCAAAATCCAAGTGGTTATCTTACTCAATTGATTGGTGATTTGACAAGGAATTGGTAGCAGTAGAGTTTTTTAAAAAAAAAAAGAATAAAAAACACATTAAACAAGCAATGAAATTGAAAGATTTTTTTTTTTTTTTAAAAAGCACACCAAAACAAGAGAAAGAGAATAAAAGTTTTTCTTTCTTTGTTTCCAATCGTCGTAGCTCGCATGAAATATAACTCATAACACCATTGATTGATGAAAATTGCATAAATAGTAGTAGAAAATCAACACATGATGTCTCTTAAAATTTTGCAGAAATTCTGCCGAGAAATGTAAAAGCTTTGGGAGTAACAAAAGACATGTAATTAAAAGCTGAATTCAATATAAAACTTTTCCCAGACATAAAGATTGGGATCACGAGTGCTAGACATCCCTGTAAGATCTCCATTATTCAACTGAAAAATAGGGTCCAATCCCAGTTATTTCATGACCTCTGAAGCGATTAAACTAGACGATAACTTCAATTTGGGAATCCAAGTTTTAAAAAGAAATTAAAAAAACTAACATGATAACTTCAATTTGGGAATCCAAGTTTTAGAAAGAAATAAAAAAGAAAAAAGAAAAGATGCTATTAATGTAAAACAAAAAAGATAAAAGATGATAACTCAAACTGCTAACTAGTACAAAGAATATGATCCTTTGAGATATAAAGGATCAAATTGATTAAGCATCATGCTATTTGATTCTAATCCTATTATATTAATATAAACATACCATAGATGAGATACTCAATATTATTTTCTTCTACCGCAAGAAACCGATGCCACTATCAATGGATAGCGAAAACTATTAGCATACTTGAACTTGATGACTTCACCGAAGGCAAGAGCCTTTCTATCATTGACAATGCAATCATCAATCGCGATTCGCTGAAAAATCTTTGGATTTATCAATGATGTTGTGGGGCTTACCATAGTAGTCGACTAGGGTGATTCGGGTTGAGTGAAGGTGGTTGGCTCGAGCAGTTTTGGCTGAGCTCCTGCAAGACAACAAAGGTGAGAAGGTGTTTAGCCAGTTGTTGAAAGCCCACTCCAATGCTTAAGTTAGTAATGTGTTAGAGAGAAAGAGTGAGTGAGTGCAATGTCTAAGAGATACCTAGTAGTGCTCTTTATATAGTGGCTAGGAAGACTTATTTCTTATTTGAAGTAGGATTGAAACTTTTCTATTTAGTAACTGTTTCCTGATGAGACTTATCTTCTTGATAC
>CATIWR010044173.1:0-11346 GCA_949677035.1 Omphalea diandra
AGGAAGATGGACCAATAGGTCCCAAATCATATGTTACATGAATCACATGAATATCTCGGGAGCAATGTTTGTCTTGCTCGGTCACGACAAAATCAAAGCTATTGCATTTGCACTTGCATAGTCAATTGTTATACTTGCAATGTATATTGATGATATTTGACTATGGATTATGCCATGAGAATTTGATTATTGTTTTTATTCACTGAGTCGCGACTCACCAAATTGCAATTATTTTTCAGATATTGAAGCATAGACTTTGGACATTTTGGTGCATAACGTTTTGCATAAAGACATATGGAACACAAGTCTTCGGCTGAATTCCAACTCTCTCTCCTTGCGTCATGTACATACATTTGATAGGAACTAGTTATGGTCACTGGTCCTGACATTAGTTAACACATGTGTACATTACATGCATATGGGATTATATATCTATGATGAATAAACCTTAATATGTATGCATTTCTGAACATGAAATGTCATGATTTGCAACTGAAGACGATAGTTATAGTTGGTGGTATCAGAGGATACAAGCATACGAGGGGCAGACGTGCAAATCCCGGTGTGTATGACATCTCGGGGCCGACAGGCAAATCCCAGATGTTGAGTGCTCTAATAGGTACTGATTGTAGCATTATAGATTGTGGACATGAATAGTATGAGTTTTGTGATTAAAAATGGTTGTTACATTTATTGGTATCATAACAAATATGAATATGGTCGTTACAGTTAGTGGTATCAGAGCAACATGATTTGTAAACACAATTGGCCGTTACAATGTACATGGTCGTTACAGAGGAGGTGCTACTTATAGAGGCAAAGATGGTAGTGCAACAGGAAGTTCTCAGCAAAGTGGAGTCACTAATCCTCCCAACTAACATGTTGATTTATGGTAGGCATATGACAAATAATTGAAGAAATTTTTGCTTTTTGTACATGGCATTTGAAGCTAACAACAGATAGTTGAAAAAGTTTAACCTCTTTGTACATTCCATATACACATAGCAACACAAATGTTATTTTGGTTTTTAAGATATTAGCAAATAAAAGAAATAGTTTGCTTTTAAATAAATGTACTTTTACGTTGTGATGTAAGTGCATTTTAATATTTAAGTACATTGGATATTTGATAAATCACTACTATGTAAGTCAATTTTATGTGCAAGTGGATTGGGAATTTAATAAAATTTATTACTTGGAATCAATGTTCTTGGAATGGTGGTTGGATTGAATGGATGGATGTTTATGCTTTGATTTATGTTAGAAAAGGAATAAAGTTCTTATACATTTTCAACAGGTTCACTTTCATCTCTTGTGCTTTAATAAACTTTATTATCAAATTAAGTATTATACCATTAGGTCCTTATATTTTATAAAATTATACAATAATGTCCCTACGTTTTATAAATAAAATACAATACTGTCCCTATCTTTTATAAAAATTATACTATATTATCGCCTTTATTTCCTTAGAATAAATAAAATATCCATGTTTAAACTTTCATTTCACATCCACAAACTTATGTATAACAATTGAAACTGAAACTCAGAATTGACATCCAACTACCATTTCTTTGAAAGTGAAATTCAAACAACTTACATTTAGTCCATTCATCACCTACAACTACCATTTATTTACCATTACATTTCATTACTTCATTCACCACCTACACATAAAAGCCACACAAAATCCTATCTTTTCCATACAAAACTCCTATGCGTTCATTTTGCCCAACATAAACACTGGAACACAAAATATCACCAATGTCACAATCTTCAAAAACAACAACACTTTCTCAACACTTAGAATCTTATTCAACATCACAATATTTTCTTTCTTTAGCTCCATGATTCTAGCAATCTTGTTCAACATTCTATGATTCACCTCCCTCAGCTGCATGATTTCATCAATTTTGTTCAATATTGCATGATTGTCCTCCTTCAGTTGTCTCATTTCAACCTACAACTCATCGAGATGACAAGTTTGCTTCTCTATCACCTTCTAGCTCTCAACAGAGTGATTGTTATTGGGAGAAAAAGGTTTTGCATGCTTGCACCATCCAAGGAAACTCTCATAAACTCTATTTGGACGTACATAGTAAAGCTTGTACTTGTTCTTCTCGGATTTTGAGACCTTCACTGCACACCTCTTGCCACATGCACACATATTATTCTTATACCTACCTTCCCAACCACTTTCACCTCTAGATACACTGCCTTTTGACATCTTCTTCCTAAAAAACAAAGAATTTAAGATAAAATTAGTAAAAACACTTCATTATTTCCCTTAAACTTACCCAGAATTCCTAATTTCCCTTTCCCTTTTCCCTTTTAACATTCACAAGTTGCATCAAATTAACCTTTATAGGTTGCAGCTTTCCCTCGTCCCTTTTTCCCTTTCACTCTTCCTTCTTCTCTCCTACAATACCTCAGCTCAGCTCTTGGGTTCAACAGTCAATTTTATTCTCCACGAATATATTCCTTCCAACATTAGGTCTATTCCCCCCAATACATCAATAAAGGTATTTTTGGATTTTATAAAAATTATGTACTCACTTTTTAACTTTTTCAAGGTTGACTAACAAAAGAACCCCAAAAAACTTATGAAAACCGCCTAACAGTATAACAGAGACAAAACTGAGGGATCATTTAGTATAATTTTAGAAAATGGGGGACCAATTGGTATAATAAGGCAAAACCTAGTGGGTTAGCGTATTTAACCCTAATTCTAATCAAAACTAAGAATATAGACTACCATTCAATTTTAATTAAAATAATTATTAAACTAATTTTTTTATTAGTTCATTGAGTAATTAAATTATTTTTAGATTTTCTTAAATTTTTATAGACTATATATTTTTAATTATTAGTATGTTATAATTATTAAGTACGTTTTGAAGATAAGAGAATAATTAGTTAGTACTATTTAATATTATTTTTTATTATATTATAATATGTTATTATATTATATTATAATATATTATTATATTAAAATATTTTATAATAATATTTTATTATATTATATATTAATTTTAATTATATATTTTATTAAATTATATTATTTAATAATATTATATTTGTTATAATATTATATATTATAATTATATTTCATGAATTAATCACTATGATAAATTTTATTGTATAAAAATTTTTATATATATTAATTGAATAAAAATATGCAATTGCATTAGGGGCATAGTAGTAATTTATGTTAAATTTTTTGAACTATTCTATATATAACTCAAAATATTAATTTTGAATTTCTCAAAAAATTTTATATCCAATCAAATATAATAATTTTATATTCTCGGAATTACTTACTCAAAAATTACTTTCCTAGGAAAATGATTCCGAATAGAAATATTGAATTTCAATAATCAAACACCTTCTTAGGCAATTTAATTTCATCATGCTAATCCATCCTTTATATTAACTTTTTTTATTTCACTGATGTCAGATATTGTTTTAATAATATTTTATAGTTAGGCTTAATAAATTACATATTTATAATTTCTAAATAAGTGATAACCTAATAAAACATTATTTATTTATATATGTTATATAAATTTAATTGAAATTATTAGTTACTGATATTTCGCCCCTCTAAGGTCAACCTCCTAGCTTTGCCATTGATAATGCCACTCTAACCACACATGAGATTTTTACCTCGTTCAGTCCTTGGAAAGTTTTGATAAGTGCTTTATCTCGACAATCATCGGTTCAAATCAATACTATAAACATGTAAGTGAAGCTAAATTGAGCATGCACAAGAACATGGCATGTCTAATCTATTGTTTCTCTCATACGAATTTATGGAGTGGAAATACTTATTCCGCTCGTTCAACAATGTTAATATACATTTAATTTAGGGTGTTTGATAACACAAATTAAGTATTTAAAATGAAATTATTCAATGTTTAATATTTTAAATTTATCTGATAATAATTTTAATAGATTAAATATATTTGGCGGTATTTTTTCCTTAAAAAGTTAATCCTAAAAAATCATTTAATTCGATAGATCAAAATTTTCTACTTAACGCTTCAAATAATAATAATAAAAACCATTATTATAGTTTAATTTCTTAATATCCCTCATGGTCTTTTTCAATAATTATTACTATTTTCACTATCAGTATCATCACCGCCATTATCGTTATCACAACTTTTATCTTTACCGTCATTATTTTATTATCACCACCATAATTATCACTATTACTACCATTATTGGTATAACTATTACTATCACCATCACAATTAATGTTTTGAAAATCGAACTCAATCAATCGGTTAAATCCTGATCAATTTGAATTAATTTTCAATATTATTTTTTATTTTAATTATTATAAATATATTAATATATTTTGATGTTTTTTAACTTTTTAAAATTATTTTAATAGTATTTTATAAAATTTTGTTTATTATTAAATTAATTGAAGTAAAGCAATCAAATAGATTAAATCATTCGAATAAGAAATCAGTCAACTAATTGATTCACTTACCAATCTAATTTTAAAAATATTGATCACAACAATCACCATAACTGCCACCATTACTACTGTTATTACTATAATCATTACCATCACCATCACCATCACAACAACCACCATCATTGTCATTACCACAATCTTTGCCTCTATAATCATTCTAGTAGGCACCACTATTATCACCATCATCATCTCGAATAATTATGAATTTAATTAATTCACATGCTTATTTAATTGTAGATTAACATTTAAAATATTTCATGATAGTTCAATTTTAAAATTTTAATATTAAAATAATCTAACTCTTATTCAGTTTTCAAATTTATAATTTTTAAAATTTTAATTTTACCAAACCCTTGTTTGAAAATAAGATTGAACTTTCTTTTTCTTGACATTTCATTTTGTAAATTCAACTTTCGAATGCTTAACATAGTTTAATGTACTATTAAAATTATAATTAATTCAGGGGCAAATTTTGCAACTAGAACCAAATTATAAAAATGGATTCCTTAACTAAAACAAAATTGATGAAGAGGGAGTTGGATATGGGTGGGCTGGAAGACGACGGGAGCAACATGTTACGGATTTGATTTGGGCCCAAGTTTAAAAGCCTATTGTTTGTAGTTAGGCTTTGACTGGATGTGCATGTAAACTTTCATTGATTTTTCAGTATTTCTCGCCAGAGGAAATGATAATTTCATTTAAGTTTAGTTGGTAGTTTTCAGGCTTTTTGGATGTTTATGTCATTGATTTGTAGATATTTGACTAATCAAACTTTTATTATTATATTTTTTTAACATTAAGAATTTTATAACAACAAAATTTAAAATCAATAAAAAATTATTTAATAATCGCTTAAAAAATTATTGAGAAGTCCATTCCCATAGAAAAAAAAAATTACTTAAGAGATACAACCTGAAAAGTTTTATAGACATCAATAAATAACTTGAAAAGTTTTATACAAGCCTGTTTGGTAAAGCCACAACTAAACTGGTAAAGTAATTGATGAATTAATGTTAAATAAATAAATAAACAAACTATACATTAGAAAAATTAAGAAAGGAAAATGGTGTTCTCACTCTTTCTTACTTGGGTGATTCTTCTTTTCTATGAATAATTTTCTCAAGATTTAGAATTTGAAAGGTTGTGAGAGTAGGTTTACAATGCTGTTCAAAGGATGTTGACACATTTTATTAAACCTTGAAAGTACATTAAAAATAAACTAGGATAATTCCCACTATGATTTTTCATATAGAAGATTTGAATATGAAACTCTCACTCTCTACATTATGGTCTAATTTAATTATTAGTTAAACAACTTTGTCAATATAATATTTTACATTGGTTGAACAACATGTAATTGACATCATGAACGAAATTATTATTGGCTAAAAAAGTCCACAAAGATATTAAATCTAAATTTATATTAAACTTAGAAGTTAGTCTATAAGGATCATTAATCTCAAATAAAACATTTAATTACTAGCCATTGTGCCTTAAAATATCCTTAACCTATCGTCATTATCAATAATTCCATTAATTTTACTAAGCATTTATAACTTAAGTAATATCAACTATGTTTGAAGACCACAATTACTTGCATAATACTCATCATTTGAGTCCATGGTCCCTTTAAAATCTTAAATCCATTAATTAACATCTATTATATCCATAATCATCATTTACAATTTAGTTATCTAAGTTCATAGACTTCTTTAAACTTTTCAATTTAATCAAAAAAATACAATTAACTTCTAAATTACATTTAATTAGCCTCAATTTCCTCCATTAATCAACCATTTAGCATCATATACATTTAATTCATCTATTCTATGCCATTTAATCCTCTTATAAAAATCAATTAAATAATAAGAATTCAAATTATGATTTATTGACGAAATCAATAAAAACTGAACTTATGCATTAAGATATTATGAGTCAATTTGACATACTTTCATGTTAGAAAGCTAAAGAAATTGCTTCAAAAAGTCTTGCAAGTCTTACCAGAGTTGTATTGCAAAAATGATTAAATATATTTCAAGCTCTTGCTACTAGAAGTCCATAGGAATTGACGATGTCGTCATACCTACTATCCTTTGGCTGAAATCAACCTCGAAAGGTATTAACATTAAAAACTTTAATCGGTAGCCATATTTCTGTCCAACCTTCAAATCAGTTGATTCTATTATCTATAGAAAACTTTTGATGAGCTTTTTATAGCCACTGGATTCACTCAATTTCAAGCAACCGTTTGGAAGATATGGGCATTTGAAAATTTCACTCTTGTTCTCGTGGTTCGGCCACCGTTCACCACCATCTGCGGTTATTTTTGGCTGAAATTAGGTCGTTGGCCTAGGATGTTAGTCTGGATCACTTGCACCTCTCTCTCTTTCTCTCTCTCTGTCTCTCTCATTGATCCAGAATGGATAGCAAACCGGGACTTGCTTTACATTTTTGCTGCCTCCATTTGGTCATGTTTGGTCCATGTGGACTAAACATTGACCGATAGATTTTTAATAATAATAATAATAATAATAATAATTATTATTATTATAATTAAATCTCCTCCATAAATTATACTCATAAAATAATTTAATCCCCATATATATTAATTACATCTCACATAAATAATATCCTTCACATAATTAAATACATTTAATTAACTTTAATAAAAGAATATTCTTAACTTAAAATTAATTAAATCTCTTGAACATAAAACATAATATAATTATTCCCATAACATAATTAACATTAAAATCATTACATCACTTATACATACTAATATAAAATTAACTTTCCATAATTTTGTAAACCTCAATTCACTTTATACTTAAATAAATTAATGTCATACCCTTAAATCCTTAAACCTCAATTAAAATTCATCTCAAAATATTAAATACCATCAACATGCTCATACATCTTAATTTCTTACCCAAATAATTCTCATCAAACATAACTCATATAATTAACATAACCTTCATTAAAATAAAAATCTCATTAACATAAATAGTTTGTTTTTAAAAATTAACATAATTATTAAACAATATACTTAAATTCATTAAAATATATCTGACTCTCATAAAATCATTAATTAAAATTCATAATCACAAATATATAAAATTTAGAAAAAAATGCTCAAAATAACTTTCAATTATCGAAAACCCTCTAAAAATGGAGTTTCGGACCTTACGCTGAGCTTGGCTTCTGTGACAATCATGCAAGCACTAGAGGTGGACAAGCATGACAGCATGCGATGCGGAGGGCTTTTCTCAATTTGGCAGTGAGGTCCGGAGCGATGAAGAGGAAAATTACAAAACCAAATTAGATAAAAAAAAAATAATAAAAGAAAGAAAAAAGGAGGTACGAGTTTTAAAATCACAAATTATCGATAGATTGGTTTCCATTGGTAAAGAGGACATAAAATTTAAAATTTACCAACTAAAACATATTAATCGGTAAATTTTACAATATATTGAAAATATACCGATTGTCCATGTTTCGTCAATAAATTTATTTTACAATATCAACAGATACTATCCATTGATAAAAATTATAAAATACATCGATAGTCCTTGTTATATTAGTAATTTCATTCCATAATATCCATGGATACAATTTCTTCTATAAATGTTATATTCGAAAATTAGTCACTAACAGAATTTATTTCCTTGGTAATATTTTAAAAACATTTATAATTATTTATCTAAAAAAATTTTGGAGGTAAACTGTTAACAGTAATCCGTTGATAAACTTTAGATAAATTATTGATCAATTTGACATCACCTCTTCGCACCCATCTTATGAACGCCTCTAAATTCATCAGTAATTATTATAAAAAAAATGTCATTAATAGATTGGTGAAATCATTGTATTTTAATATAAAAAAAAAAGATAGGCATTTTGTATGTAATAACCCATGGAAATTTTTATTGATAAATTCTATAAATAATTAACTATTTTCTTATTGTGTATTGATTTTAGAAGAATTTAAATATTTTTAATAATATAAATCAAGTTATTTTGAATCAAGTTAGATTCAATCTGTTTAGTGAGGTCAATGAGACAAATTAAATTAAATTAACTTTGAGTCATATCAACTTTGAGTTAAGTAAATTTTAAATTGAATTTTTTTGAATGAATTAGATTCAAAATTTTAAATTAATTTAAAAATTATCATATTTGCTCTCCAACTAAATGAATTACATCCACATGAATTTTATTTGCATTTATTACATCCTTGATAAATTCTCTCATTTCAGTCAAAAGGATTTATATTTAAAATCTCTTGGGTTATATGTTTAAGTATGGTAATATCGATGTAAGTTACAACTACATAATATTCCTTTCATTTCAAATTCGATATCGTTTTATAGAAAAATCTTTGTCCCGTAACACATGGTGTTTTACAATTATTTATGAACATTAATTAATTTTTTTAATTTTATTTTTATCTTTTTCATAATAATTGTTTCTTTATAAATTGCACAACAGTTTGTGAAAATAATTAATTAAAAGTAACATAATCTTTTACTTATGTAATACTTTCTCTGTTCCTTAATAGATGACATTTAGGATTTTTACACATATATTAAAGATTGTATTTAATAGGTATTATTACATATAAAAAGACTATGTTACCCTTAATTAATTATTTTTATAAATTATTGTTCACTCTAAAAAGAACAATTATTATGAAAAAGAGAAAGAGTAGAGTTGAAAAAAATTAATTAATGTTCATTGTTAATTGTAAAACGTTAAGTATTATGAAATAAAAATTTCTCTCCACAATGACATTTATTTTAAAACTAAGAGAATAACATCTATTAAATATAATTTTTAATATATATGCAAAAACTTTAAACGATATTTATCATGAAACAGATAGAGTATAATGTAGAAAGTCAGCCATGTGTAAACATAAAACAATGTCAATTTGCAACATAAGCTAACAAAATGTGAAAATTTAGCACGTGCTTAAGATGTAAAATTCAGGTGTTTTAGTTTAAAACCTACATCATTATCATTAATACACTAACTGCATTTAGAAAATATAATACTTATTCTATTCTATAATAAATGTCTTCTAAGATTTTTGTACATATATTAAAGATTATATTTAATAAATCTTATTACATAAATAAAAGATTGTGTTACTATTAATTAATTATTTTCATAAATTATTGTGCACTCTATAAAAAAATAATTATTATGAAAGAAAAAAATGATAAAATTAAAAAAATTAATTAATATTCATAAATAATTGTAAAACGCGATGTATTATGACACATAAATTTATCCTTAAAATGATATATACTTTGGAGTAGAAAGAATACAATTAAAACAGTAGGCCCAAAACCACTCGTTGGTATTTGAATGATCATAACAATTAATGACCTAACTACTTTTAGAAAATGTGCTCAGTGCAAAAGTTGTGCAAAGGATAGTGGAATGGGATTTTCACCAAACAAGGAAATATTAGATATTCTTTTCAATATAGCACTAATTCTATTACAGACTTTTGTTTTTTTTTTTTAATAATCCCTTGTGTTTCTTTAGTCACTTCATCAATAATAGAATTTAAAAATGAAGTTGACGTTAATCTTTCAAATTAAGTCGTGTCCTCTCATAAATTGGATTCAAAATTTCAAAATACATTTGTTATTTTTATTTCACAATATATGTTCTTACGTCTCACCATCGCTAATTTCATTCAAAACTTTTTTGTTTACCGAAATTGCTTTTGAAGAAATATATTAATAAAACAATACCTAAAGTTGAATAGTCTTTAAAATAATAATGATAATGATAAAGTTGAATAGTCTTTAAAATAATAATGATGATGATAAAGTTTTACATTACATCGTTTTCTTGTTGCCTTTTTTTAAAAAAAACTACAAATAAGATTTACTCGCATTTATTAAGTTAAGCTCAAGATCAAGCTACTCATAGTGACTTTTATTTAGAAGAATTTAAATAAAAATTATATGAAATAAAAATATAACACATTTAAAAACAAAAATATATTCAATAAAAATTCTAAACATTCATAGCAGTACTCTTGCAAAGTTGCAAACTCAATAAAAATATCCGAGTTACATGAATAGTGGTACATTTATCAATAATTTTAATTAAAACACTAAAATTCAAAAAAAGTTAGCAATTTAAAATTTTTTATTTTAATATTTTTTTAATATGTAGACACTACTATTAAATATCCGTGCAACTTCAATTATATCTTTAAATAATATAATCAAATAAAACTTTTCAATTCTATAAATTATAAATGTTTTAATATTTATTTATCACATAAAAATAAAAACTTACCATTGGTGTTCCTTTAAAAGAACAAAAATAATTAAATAATTCTTTTTGTAAATTGAAAATTATTTGACTATATCCAAATTTAATGATAAGTATATATAAATATAACCATAATGATTTAAATTACTTTATAAATTATGTTAATTTACAATCAATATATTTTTTATTAAAATTAAAGATATTTTTTTAAAAAAAAATATGAAGCCTTTTAAAAAATATGGAGCATAAAAAAAAAAGAAAAAACAACGATGATTCATTTTTGCGTACATTAATTATGATATGGATAGACAAATATCTCCAAAAAAAGAGAAAAGTGCAAAAGTGAATGTTATAATATTTATCTTTTACTTTTATTATATTTATCTCATATTTTTATAGAAGCCTTGAATTTTTATCAAAATAATTAATAAAAGTTTTATTATATAATAGAATTAGTTTATCATAAATTAATATTATTATAAAATTATTTAATATCATTAATTATAATTAGAGTAAATTTGATGTTGAACAAAGAAATAGTTCTGAAATAATTAAAATAA
>CATIWR010044183.1:0-45194 GCA_949677035.1 Omphalea diandra
TATATATATATATATATATAGGAAAAATAAAAATCACTAATCCCAATGAGGGGGGATTAACCTTATAATCAAATTATCTATTTATAGCTATATATTTTAATTACTTATTAATAAGTCCTTAAAATACAAAAGTATCTTCCAATTTAGTCATTCTCAATCCATTTTATTCTTTTCCAATGACCCTGCTTGTGTTGTGACATCCCCTTTTAAACTTTTTTTTTTTGCTTAACTTTACTTAGTTTATTAGGTAGCTTGAGTTATTAATCCATATTTAACAATCATTTCCAAGCATATGTATTAACTCATCCATAGAGAATGAAGTACTAAAAAGACATAACATCATTAAAATTCTCTCATGTCATCCCATTATTATTAAAAGACCTTTATATAAGCATTAGATTGTAGACTTGTAGATGTAGAGTCCAATGATAAGAATTACTAAATATATTCCCTATAATGTAAGGAGAATTGCTAAAGGAAGAGATGAGGACCTTAGGAAACCATAGAAAAGCCCAAAAATGAGCCTAAAGTAAGAAGCCCAAAGCCATATTCACAACCATAACCCAAGTTGCCAGCCTGAACCTATGGGTGAAGCCAGAAGCCCAAAAACAAACCCATAACCATAATCCAAGTTGTCAGCCTGGCCCTATGGGCTGTACAACCCATATATAGGGCTGTATAACCCTCCCTTAAACCCTAGCCCTTAGAATCTTCTGAAACTAGTCCCTTTTAAACCTTAGGGCTATGTAGCCCTAAAAGATGGATGTATAATCCATTTTTGGTTGTACAACCTATGCACAAACCCTAATTCCAGGAGATTCATCTTCCCTATTATGATTGGATGTGTCCATGGTGTGACCAGAACCATTTTAAGGTCTAGTGCACTTATCTCACACCTATAAATACCCTTCCCATTTGATCTATTGAAATGATTATGCTTGAGTAGATGTATGAATATGTATGATGAACCTATACTATGATGTATGACCCCTCTCCCCTAAGGGTTGATAGAATGCTTTAATTGGTTTGACTACTTTAGTTGTATGCTTAAGGTCCTTAATTAGATTAATCAATAACATAATTAAAATATTAAAAATGAACTGAATATGCTCAAAAGTCGAATCTCGAGATTCGGGCAATTTGGTGGTGCTTAAGCTCTTCCCCAAGCTGTACCTAATTTTCAAATTCGATCTCTAATGAGGCACTAATGTATTGTCCCATATTTGATCCCTTAATAACCTTTATTTTGGACTAAAAGCTTTAAAATCGCATAAGGCTTATGGGATCCCCTGTTGATCCAACCTTGTGCCATGTTTTAGGGTCATTACCAATGTAAAGACCCATGTCCTCTTGATCCCTCATTGATCGATAAAAGGATAGAGTCGCAAGCAAGATTCTACTTGTTTGAGTGAAATCAAAAGGGTGCTCATTATGGCGACTCCACTAAGGACTCAAAATTAACTTCGCGTTCAATCCCTAGTTCACTTATAATATTTTAAACTTGTCATTGAGTAAGTTCGTTGCATTCATGTAGTCTTCACACTTCACCACTAGCACTAGGTTACCTTTAGATAAATTGATGGTTCTCTAAACTTGAGACTTAAGCTCCATTTGAGTTTAGGAGATTATGAAAAGGATTTATTACTCATAGGCTTAGCATATTCAAGTATATTGAAAGGGGGATCATGATAATTATCCCCTAAGCTTATGGGAGCCATCAACTACAACAACCCTATCAACCATTAGGTTCATGTAGGAGCTGATAATGCCTTAGAATAGGGTACCCCACTTGTTTGCATTTCTTAAAAGAAGAGTGAAAGTTCTCAAAGAATATGGTTAGGTGTCCCTAATGTAAGCTTAAAAGTTATCCTATTCCTTTCGATGTTATTATCCCCCATATTTGAATACCTATGTATTCCCTCTTTCTCGCTATATAAATGTTTTTTTTTTATGTACATCCCTCTCTCTTTGAAGGGGTATCTTTTCTTACTTATACATATATCTTCAAATGACGTAACAAATTCATCGTTTTAGCACTTTTGTGTATATGTTCTTTCAAGACTTTAACGTTTATCGGTCTGAAGGGACCTCATCTATTTTTTGCCCCATGATGGTATAAGAATGAGACCCCACCTAGGAAAAAGCCACTAAACCTCGTGTATGGGAAAAATAAGGTTAGAAGGATCTTGTGCAAAATGATTTATGCATAACACACATACATGCATTGATTACTTGTTCATGTATCATATTGATAATCGTTACCTTGCAACCATCATAGCTCCATCCAAACTCTCGTGGAAGAGAAGGGGTAATCAACTTGTTAAAAAGAGTAAGACTCTGAGTTTGAGCTAAAAGGTTGACCCAATCATGGAAACAACCATACCATCAGAGATCTTGGAAAAAATGATGGCCAACTTCAATTGCAAGATGAAAGTGAGGATTACTGAGGAAGTAAACAAGTGCATCAATAAGATTTTGAAAAAGGGGGAGACCTCTACTAATAGAACTGATAAAGGGAAAACACTAATGGAAGCATCCAAACATGTGGTGATTGATGATGATCCGTTTAGGATGAAAAAATACCATGAAAGCAAGCTTACCAGGGAAGTGGTAAGTATAACTGGAGTTCTGGAAAAATCCCTAGAGAGTGAGAGGCAGAGCATTCGATTTGATGAATTTACCAAATAATTAGAGAAAACACAGAAGGCCCTAGGTGCTAAATGTTTAGAAAGAGGAACAAACATTAAGAAATTGCTAGCCCACAAATCTGAGAAGCTACCAATTAACTTTTATATGCAAAAGCTTCCCAAATTCATGGGAATCCAGAATGTTAAGAACCATGTCTGTTTGTATGTGCTAGTTATAAAGACATTCAGGGTTTCAACGGATACCATGTTAGAGCTTTTTAAGTAATCGTTGGAAGGGTCTATAAAGACATGGTATTTCAATTAACCAAAGACTGTCAAGGAAGATTGAAAAAAGTTGATAAAAGCTTTTAAGAGGCACTATGCTTGTAATTTGGATTTAAAAGTCACATTGCAAGATTTGAAATCTTTGAAGTAAAAAGTCAGTGAAAGCTTTAATGACTACATTAGGAGATGAAAGAAGATGACTTTAGAGGCTACCACAAGGCCAATGGAAAGAGAGCAAATCAAGATGATTGTTAAATGAGCTTTGCCTGGTATTGGCGTTCGAGTCTTGAGAATGTTGGATAGAAACTTTAAAGACCTTAGAGAAGTAGGCTTACAAGTTGAAGAGTTATAATCTGAGTAAAAAAGACAATATGGGCAAGAAGAAGTACCCCATCTCAATTTTAGACTAAGGGAAATAAAACGACTGATATGAATATAGTAAGAGCACTAAGATAATTTATTGATTTGGGATGCCTCTGTATAATGCATTTGAAAAGTTGAAGAATAAGGGGGTGTTGAAGTCGGTGAAAGCTTTAATGACTACATTAGGAGATGGAAGAAGATGACTTTAGAGGCTACCACAAGGCCAATGGAAAAAGAGTAAATCGGGATAATTGTTAAAAGAGCTTTACTTGGTATTGGTGTTAAAGTCTTAAGAATGTTGGTTAGAAACTTTGAAGACCTTATAAGGGAAGAATAAGTAGCCCGTCTCAGTTTTAGATAGAAGGAAACAAGACAACTGATGTGAATATATAAGAGCACCAAGACAATTTATTGATTTGGGATGCCTTTGTCTAAGGCATTTGAAAAGTTATAGAATAAGGGGTGTTAAAGTCGGTGAAAGCTTTAATGAATACATTAAGAGATGGAAGAGGCTACCATAAGGCCAATGGAAAGAGAGCAAATCAGGATGATTGTTAAAGAAGCTTTGCCTTGTAATGGTGTTAGAGTCTTGGGAATATTGGTTAGAAACTTTGAAACCTTAGAGAAGTAGGTTTATAAGTTGAAGAGTTGGAATCTGAGTCAAGAAGATAATTTAGGGAAGAAGAAGTGCCCCATCTCAGTTTTAGACCGAGGGAAACAAGATGGCTGATGTGAATATAGTAAGAGCACAAAGACAATTTACTAATTTGGGGATGCCTCTGTCTAAGGCATTTGAAAAGTTATAGAATAAGAGGGTGTTGAAGCCTCTAGCACTGAGACCACATTCTAATCCACTGCCAATAGGGTATGATGCCAATGCTTACTACATTTTTCATTAAGGGGTTAGTCACAATATTGATGACTACTACAGACTAAAGATGAGATTCAAGATCTCATTACCAATAAGATGATTGTCCCACCAAATTTTGAGAGGCCTAGCATCCGAGGGAACGCTCTCATAAACTATCATAATGTACTTCCCCCAAATTAAGGGACATTCATGATAAATTATGAAATTCTCAAGAAAATTATTATCGCTGCTATTCAAGAGGTCATGAGAGAGGCTTTAGTTGTTTGTGCTATCAATCCATGGAAAAGCTTAAATGAGGAGAAAAAAGAGGGGCAGAGGAGGACAATGATCTAATTATGGTAGGAGAGTGATGAAGAAAAAGAAGTTGAGCAAGTGAGCCATGTGACTCACAGTGGGAAGTACTACCTTAACAGGGAAGCCCTTAAGGAACTAAGGGTTGAGAAAAGGGTAGATAAACTTGTTATGAAGGAAAATGAGGATGATAATCCTATTATGAAATAGCTGAAGAAGATGCCTACCTAGATAAGTGTGTGAGAGCTACTTATCACTTCTCAGGAGCATAAAAGGGTTATGGTAGAAGTTTTGTCCAGCTTGATCATTTCCAAAAGACCACCCCGAAGGATGCTATTGCATTAGTAACTCATAAGAGTAAAATCACTTTCTTGGACGAGGATCTACTAATAGAAGGAAGGGATAACAACTTGGCCCTGTTCACTCGAGCTGAGGTGAAGGGGAGACGCACGCCATGTGTGATGATTGATGATGGATTTAGGTTCAACATATGCCCGTCAAAGTTACTGCACAAGATTGGATTGTCTGAGAAAGATTTAGAGGTTTTTAATAGTGTTATATAGGCCTATGATGATAGTAGAAGGCCAACTTTGGGTGTGTTCAAGACCTCGGTAAAAATGGGCATAATAGAGAAGATAGTAGAATTCATAGTCTTGGACATCCCAGTCACGTTCTCGCTTTTGTTAGGAAAACCATGGTATCAACCATTAGGTCGTGTGCCCTCTACTATTCACTAGAAAGTTAAGATTCCTTACAAAAGAGAGATTATGACCATCTGTAGTTGGAGAAATTGTATCAGCTTTGAATATGGATATTCCATATTTTTGAGGGTTTCAGGTTGTTGGAGTCATCAACAAGTGGGTTGATCCCAAAGTTTTGGGGATTTTGAAGAATATGAACTTTTTGCCAGGATAGGCGTTAATGAAAAATTCTATTGGCTTGCCAGAGTTTTCAGAAATCCCCACTCAAGCTATAAAGAAAGGACTGAGGTATTATGATAAAGAATGAGACCTAAAAGTAAAGGACTTGTGTGGACCATTATCAGATTTCTTTGTGAAAGTAAGAAAAGCCACTGAAAAAGTTAAGCAAGAAGGTCTTAAGAAGGAGCTGCTGGGTAAAGATATAAACAAACTCAAGAAGGCCTTTTTTTAGTTAGATATTGGTGAGTTAGGATATCAGAATTATCAGGATCTACCCAAAGAGGAGGATGGCAAGAAGAAGAGAAAAAAGAAGGGTAAACAGATCATGATGACAAAGAACGAACAAGAATAAGATCAACTTATAGTCCTATATGGTCTTTGGTTTACATGGTTGTGGAATGATGAAAAAAAGATCATTAATGAATAGATCTGATAGTATTTATTGGATAAAAAATTTTGGGCCACCGAGGAAGATCATGTATAGGATAGGCTTGAATCGATAAAGGAGAATGCACCCTTCGTAGGCTTAGATTGGGAATGTACTGGGCCGTGCAAGTTAACTGAAGCTGCGTACACTGGGATAAAGTTAAAGGATATTGAGATCATGATTATGCACTCTATTGAGAAAATAGGTGGTGAGGAACTGAAAGGCCCGGTGGTGGAGACTGAGCCAACTATGACAGAAAGTACAATTCTTTGGGTAGATTTTCTAAAGATTGAGCTATCGAATGATCAGATGAAGCAACATTTTGAAGGGGTTGTGAAAGTTGTCACAGGAACAAAAGATGGGATAAAGGATGAGAGTGAAATAGATATTACACAGGGAGAGAACACAAGCATGCTGGCTAGTAAGGAGAAGAATGAGGAGAAGGTATAGGAATAGTAGGCTTTTGTCGTTCCTCCAAATGAAGTTGTCTTTTCAGATTCTACTAATATTCTTATTTCTAGTCTTTTTGAGGAAATGACGTATTTCTTTCTAATTTTAAGGCAATCAATGATGAGTTTGCTTATTGGTGTGTTGTGTTTCCTGATGTTAGTGTAAATGGCATGCATTATTTAATGGGCATATTTAACATTAATTCTATGCATACAATTGCATTTAACCTTGGTACACAGGAAAATCCAAAAATCTTGCTCATCATCAATGATGTCACAACATAAAAGTGGAGAAAGTTCGAACAGTTGCTCAGAAAATACCAAAGGGTCTTACTTGGACATTTGAGGACATGTTAGAAGTCGATAGGCAAATTATAGAACATAAAATCTTGACCCACACATATATGAAACCAGTTAAACAAAAGCTTTAAGGAAGAGGTGGCGAAGCAATTGAAAGATAAATTCTTAGAGGTGATAGACTAGCCTGAATGGTTGGCCAATATAGTGTCGGTATTGAAGAAGACTACGAGAGTAAGGATGTACATTGATTATAGGGATCTACACAAAACATATCCAAAGGATGATTTTCCTTTCCCACATATTAATGTGGTAGTCGATAGTATCATAACTTGTGTTTTGTATTCTTTTACAGACGGATTCTTTGGGTACAATTAGATTCTCATGGCTATCATGGATAAGGTAAAGATGAGTTTTATTACAGAATGGGGGACCTACTGCTATAAGGTAATGTAATTGGGTTGAAAAATACGTGGGCAATATAACAACAAATGGAAACTACTTTGTTGCATAACTTGATCCATAAAAAGGTGGAGGAGTATGTGGATGACATGATGGTAAAGTCAGAAATAAGGAAAGGACACTTTGAAACTTTGGAGAAATTTTTAAAAAGAGTTGATGAGTATAATTTAAGGCTGAATATGAAAAAGTGTGTGTTTCGGGCCACCTCTGATAAGCCATAACGACATATGGTCAGTGAGAATGGAATCAAAGTAGATCCATCTAAGGTAAAGGTCATTCAAGATATGCCTGTACCTAAGACAAAGAGGGAGACCCAAGGTTTTCTAGGTCACCTACAGTACATCAGCTGGTTCATGGCAATACCGACCTCTATTTGTGAATCGGTCTTCTAACTATTAAGAAAGGATCAACTAGTGAAGTGGAATGAATAGTTCCAAAAAGCCTTTAAGAGAATAAAAGAATATCTAACTAACTTGCTAGTATTGAAGCTACTAAAGCCTGAAAAATTGTTAACTTTGTATCTGACAGTAAAAGATAGTTTTGTAAGTGCAATGCTAACTCAAGAAGATGAAACATGGAGTGAACATACAATATATTATCTTAGCAAAAAGTTGTTGTCTTATGAAGAAAAGTATAATTAGGTGGAGAAGACTTATTTGGCATTAGTATGGATGATACAAAAATTGAGGCATTATTTTCAATCATACTCGATGGAAGTGGTTTCAAAGCTTCATTTAGTTAAATATTTGCACGAGGCCCCTTCCTTGACAAAAAGATTGGCACAATGGTTGATCCTATTGACTGAGTTCGACATTAAGTATGTCCTTAATTATGTGATCAAAGAGTAGATGATTTTAGAGTACTTAGCATAATAATCTATCGAAGAAGGGGAATTCGAGCTTCCCCAGTTCCCAGATGAAGGGTTAATAACAATTGAGCCTTAGGAATGGAGAGTATACTTTGATGGGGTTATAAATAAGAAAGGTGCAGGTGTAGGAGTAATTCTGATCTTGCTGGAAGGAGAGTTATTCGCTTTAGCTAAGAAGTTGAATTATAAGATGACTAATAATATGACTGAATACGAAGCCTGTGCATTAGGGCTTGAACTCTTGAACCAAATAAGGGTAAGGGAAGTATAAGTGTTTTGGGACTCATTGCTAGTCATTTAGTAAGTAACAAATGAATAAGAACTAAAAGAAGAACATTTAGGCCTATATTTAGAATATGTAAAATGATTAGTGTAAAATTTACAGAGAGTCATATTTCATTATCTACCAAGGGAAGAAAATGCAACGGTTGATGCCTTAGCCACTATAGTCCCTATTTGGGATGGGCCGGATGTAATGCCTATGAAACTGCTTATCACTCTCTGATCTGGGATGCCATGTTACAAGGTTACAAGAGTAATGCAGGTGTTAGTAGAGAATCACTTATGGTATTTTGATATATAAAGGTGTTTAAAAAGTGATGAATAACCTGATGAGGCCGAAAAAAAGGATAAACCAGTGATCTAAAGGTTGTCTTCACAATTTATGGTCTATGATGGTGTAATATACAAAAGGATCCCTGATGGGGCCATTTAGGTATTTGGCTAAGGGAGAGGCCCATAAAGTCATAGAGGAGGTGCATGTGGGAGTTTGTGGTCCCCACATGAATGGAAAAATATTGGCAAAGAAAATTTTGAGATGGGGTATTACTGGAATACTATGGAGCATGATTGTATTCAGAAGGTTCAAAGTTGTCACGAATGTCAGGTTCTAATGTGAATGAGCCCAATAGACTTAATGGATTCATGGATGGCATATGGTCAAAGCCAAAGTCAAAAGTGGAGATTGGATTTTTCAATAGATGGATTTAGGTGATCGTTGTCAAGCCTAAAACAAATCCCATTTGGATGTAATTTCAGTTTTTTGGATACTTTCTATGGGCCCCTATTGATAAGCCTAAGTTGTTAAAAAGTCTAAATTTTTCATGTTCGGACAAGACAAAAATATTGGATAAGATTGTCATGTCTTAACTACAAACATGTTCCAACAACATGAGAACTTATATCCTAAGACAAATCAAGATCAAAATGTGCACTAATCAAGATTTGATATTTGACATCCAAGATTTCTAAGATTCTTTCAAGATTTTCAAGGTTTTTCAAGATTTGCAAGAACTCTTCAAGATTGCTTCCAATTGGCTGAATTTGGTGTCCTATTCTTCTTAGGATTATCTTTATTAATATTTCATTATTTTATTTTACTTTAGAAGATTTTCTTTAGATATTGCCATGTGAAGGAAAAATACCTCTTTAGCCAATCACAAAACATTCTTTTCTTCCTTATTTCATTATGAAACCTTTGTTTAACATTTTTTTTGGTGGCCAAACTTCTTATGGCTAAATTTACACTTTAGATTTTAGGATTTTTAATATATTAGCTTAGTTATTTTATAAGGTTATATATAGCCCTTCATTCATCGATGATTAAAAAAGTTGAATGAATTATTCTTTTGGCTATAAACTTTTATGGGAGAGATTTCTCTTATTGAGTTCTTGAAAAGACTTGGTGAGATTGTTAAGTGAGCTTAATAATTTCACAAACTCATTTAATCTAATAATTTCACAAACTCATTTAATCTAAGTCTTAATTTGCTTAGTTAATTTAGGAATGAGATTAACAAAACTTTGAATCTTTATAATTTACATTGCAAGAAACAAGTTTTCTGGGGGTCTAGTTGGGATTTGAAGATCAAATCTTATTACCCGATTATTGAATAGATTTGGGACTTGTGCTAAGCATATGGGTAAGGGATCTAATCCAATCTCATTCATATCATTTGGTATCAGAGCCAAGGCTTCAAAATCAAGTAATTTATCCTTTAAATTTGTTACTTTTGGTGTTCTTTATGTTCTTACATCAATTCGGGTCCTATCTCTTCCATTGGACTCAAATTCTGTTCGTTCTTATTCCATTCTATTTTCTTTATTTTTCTTCCATTATATCAATTTATTTTATCATATTTAATCATTATTTTGTGATAGAATTCAATTCTAATTTGTCTGCATCAAGAAAATCACAAAAAAAAAAAATGCTAAATTGCGATTAACACTTTATCATTGTTAATTCAGTTCATCTTGTCAATGTGTTCCATTATGTTTTTTTTTTATTTCCATCATTAAATTAGTGTGTTTTATCATCCAAAAATGTTCTTGCATCATTAGAATCTAATTAGAACATATTGCTTTGCAAAATTTCCTTAAAATAAGGAAAATTACGATTTGAGTAATTCTAACCAATTTGATTCTAATTGTAAAATTGAGTTCCAATCTATTTTTTTTTCACTTTCAATCATTAAATTAGCTTGATTCATCATATCATATCAAATTTCATAAAAAAATTCAAAAAAATCACAGACTTTTGCAAATTTTTCTTAAATTAAGAAACTTTGCAAAATAAGCTTATTTCCTTATTCTAGTTGGATTTCTTTGTTTCTTTCAATTCAAATTCATTTTTCTTTGTGGACTCGCCTTTCTTGTGTCCTTAATTGTAGAATTGAAGTGTTTAATTTAATAAATTCCTTGAAATTTGGAATTTTGCTAAAATTTCCTTAAGTTAAGAAAACTTGATTATTAGCTTATTTCTTGCAATTTCTTCATTGTTTCTGATTCCAACTTGTTTCTTTTTCTTTTTAATCACTTTTTTGGTGTTTCTTAAGTTTCTAGGGCTGAACCACATCATTTAAATTCAATTGGAGGGTGAAAATTATGAATTTGCCCATAATCTTACTCGTTTGTGCATTATTTTTGAGTTATTGTTTGTAATTCTTTCAATTTTAATTTCGTTTTAAGTTTCCAATATCAAAAAAATAAGAAAATAATAAAGTAAAAAAAAAGAAAAGAAAGAAAAGGTTAAAAAAAAAGAAAAAGAAAGAGGAGGTTAAAAAAATAAAAAACAAAAAAAAAAGAAAAGAAAAAAAAAGAGAGAAAGAAACGAAGCTATAAATTACATAAGAACTTGTTTTGCACCAAAAGTAGCTGATTTCAATTCTTTAATTTGCATTTAGCCTAGGCTTGATTTTTCATCAATTTTGAGTTCAAAACACCATCTTGCAACTTCTAAATTCTTTTTTATCTTTAAATTGCAATGAGTTTTTTAGAAATTTTTTTTTTGCAACCAATTGTGTTATTTTCAATTCCTTTTATTTTCTAAGTGTTTTAAGAATTAGTTTTTACTTGTTTGTGTTTGGTTAAGCTTATCTTTGCATAAAGTAACCTTAGTCCTTAAAGAACTTAAAGAAAAGAATCTTGAAAGGTAAAAGGCAAGAGTGTGTGAGCTTATAAAAGGGTAAAACCTTATTGTGTGAGACATGAGAGGAGTGCCATCTTTTTAGGTGTAAACGCGTGAGGGAGTGCTTTGTGAGAATTCAATTTATTTTCTTGCTTCTTAATTTATAATGATAGATTGAGATAGACAAAGGTATGGCTATTAATGGCCTTCAAGATACAACAAAAAAAGGCTAAAGATTCCACTTTTCTATATGATCCCAAAGAATACCTAACATGGGAAGAGAAGGTAGATTTTGTGTTAAAAAGTAAAGCTTGTTACTATTGAGTTTGAAAGTTGAGCCAATATTTAGTGGGATCAATTAAAATATACTAGAAAAAGTTATGGTGATGATCCTATTTCTGCATGGCAAAAGTTAAAGGAAAGAATACGAAAGAGGTTTGCACCAAATTCTCATAAAAACCTGTGTAATCAATTTCAAAAGCCTACATAAGTTTTTAGTAGAATTAAAGATCAAAAGGCTACCATTGACGATGAGATCAAATAATAACCATATAAAAGGCACCCTAATTTTAAAGGGGCTAAATCTGATTTTTTATAGAAGTTTCATTGGAATGGCAACAAATATGTTCCAAAGAAGGTTAAGCCAAGTAATGATATTCTTATTTTTAAAGATATAGTTGAAATTCAAACTCCTTCATTACATGATGTAGAGTCACCACCATTAGATGATTGTTTTAGTGCTAAAATTGTAAGTCCCATATATGATAATGTATTGGTTGTAAATAAAGATGATGTTGTTTAAAAGGAAAAATAAATAAAAGAGAGAAAGAGAGTGCGTATAAGAGTGAAAAAGAAATAATTATTGTGCAACAAAAGGAGAGTTGTGTAGAAATTTTAGACAGATGTAACCCTAAAGTGGTAAAGGACAGCTTAGATAGGATGCACCAAACCCAAAAGATGTGCATGCAATAGGAGAAGGTAAGATAAATAAAAATCTTCATGAAAAGAAGAGTAATGAGAGCTATTTTTTCAAAAAGCCTACAACAATGTATTTGTTCAAAGGGATGTATTACACTACTAATGAAATTTACAATCTTTTGTATAGTGCTTTATGTCTCTTCTGCTAGGTTATGAAGAGTGGTTTTCAATGGAGGTGCCCAACAAATAAGATGACCTAACTCTTACTACTTTTGATTATGGTGTTAAATTGAAGAGTATGGTTGAAAATTTTTGTAAAAGGGAGTTTTCTAGTCTTTGTTTAAACATTTGTTTTTCTTTAATTTGTTCTAAGTGTAATTATTCTTCCTTTAATTATTGTTTTTGCATTTTTTGCTTGTTTTCTTCCTTTGCTTAATGTTTTAGCAATTATTTTTGTTTAAAATGTTTTGGTTCTTTCTTTTGCATTCCTTATTCTTTATGAAATCATTTTTCATGTTTTCCTTTTTGTTTTCATTGTAACTTTTATACAAATAGGTCTTTTGATTCTTGTTTTAACGTTTTTAGCAAATTTGCTGTACAAAACATTTTCTTTATTCTTATTCTAAACATTTTTCAAATCCTTGTTTTCCTATTTATTTTAAAAGTTTGTTTCCTTTTAAATTCTATTTTATTTTGTCTTCTTTTGCTTCTAAAAGTTTGATTTCTTGTAATTTTTGTTTTTATGTTTTTTTTAAAAGACTTTAGTTATTGTTTTCCAAAACTCTATCTTTTTAATCATTTCGCTCCTTATTCTAGTGTTTCTAAACTTTTGTTTAATTCTTCTTTTTACTTTAGACATTGACTAGGTAGGAAATTATCTTTCGATTTCAAGGTTACTTTTAATTCTTATGTTTCTAATTCTCTTTTTTATTTTTAAGTTATCTTTTTTTTTTTCTAAAATCTAAATTTTCTTTGTCTAATGATTTTGTTAAAAAGAAATTTAGAGCTTTAGTTTCATCCACACTAATTTTTCAATTTGTTCTTTTGATTTTGTTTTGCAATCTTTTCTTTTTTCTTTCGTTTGTACTAACCTTGTTTTAGGTTTTATGCGATTACTCTTTGATTTGGGTGGAAAAACTTGATTTATTGCAATGTAATTTCACTAGGATTCTTTCTTTGGTATTAGACTTATGTCTGGATTTTTGCTTTCTTGTAGGTCTAGACTCAAGGATGAATCTTTCGAAATAAGGAGGGAATGGTGCGAATGAGCTTAATAGACCCAATTATGACACATGGTCAGTGCCAAAGTCAAACTTAAAGATTAGACTTTTCAGTAGATGAATTTAGTGGATCATTGTCAAGCTCAAAACAAAGCCCATTGGATGTAATTTCAGTTTTTTGGATACTTTCTATGGGTCCATACTGATATGCCCAACAAGTTGTGAAAAAGTTCAAAATTTTATGTTAGGACAAGACAAGAGACAAAACACATTGGATAAGGTTGTCTTATCTTAACTATAAATATGTTCCAACAGCATGAAAGCTTATGCCCTAAGAAAAATCAAGATTAAAATGTGCACCAATCAAGATTTGACATTTGGCATCCAAGATTTCCAAGGTTCTTCAAGATTCTTCCAAGATCTTTCAAGATTTTCAAGTTCTATAAGATATTTCTAAGATTTTCAAGATTCTTTAAGGTTTTTAGTATTTACAAGAACTCTTCAAGATTGCTTCCTTTTGGTTGAATTTAGTGTTTTATTCTTCTTAGGATTATCTTTATTAGTCTTTTATTATTTTATGTAGCTTTAGAAGATTTTCTTTAGATATTATCTTATGAAGGCAAAATACCTCTTTAGCCAATCACAAGACATTATTTTCTTCCTTACTTCAATAGGAAACCTTTGTTTAGCATATTTTTTGGTGGCCAAACTCCTTATAGCCGAATTTTCAAGATTTTATAAGATTTTTCCAAGATTTTGAAGTTTTTTTTTTTATAGTTTTCAGGATTTGTAAGAACTCTTCAAGATTGCTTCTTGTTAGATGAATTTGGTGTCCTATTCTTCTTAGAATTATTTTATTAGTCTTTCATTATTTTATAAAAATTTATAAGATTTTCTTTAGATATTACGTTGTGAAGGCATAATACCTTTTTAGCCAATCATAAGATATTCTTTTCTTTCTTATTTCAGTAGGAAACCTTTGTTTAGCATGTTTTTTGGTGGCCTCAGTCGCTTGTTGCCAACTAAGTTGCAAAATTTGACCTCACCTTAGCTATTTATAGCATAGGGTATCGATGTGATTGAAGAAATTAAGCTGACTTCTACGAAGGGGGCATAGATATATTATAGTGGCAGTGGATTACTTCTCAAAGTGGGTAGAGGCTAAAGCCTTTGGTAAGCTAGGGGCATAACAGATGACACGATTCATTGAGAAAAACCTTATCTGCCACTATGGTGTGCTATACCATGTTGTTACAAATAATGGTGTCCATTTCTAGGTAGAGGTCAAGGTTATGTTTAGAAAATATGGGGTGGTCCGCTACAAGTCATCACCTTACAAACTGTAGGCTAATAAAGCACTAGAAGTAGTAAATAAAAATGTCAAAAACATCTTTACCAACATGGAGGAGACGTGTAATGACTAGTATGAGAGATTACCTTTTTCCTTGTAGGATTACCGAACTATAATAAGAACATCGACTAAGATGACATCGTACTCTTTGGTGTGTGGGATGAATGTAGTTCTGCTAATTGAGTTAAAAGTAAAGTATTTATGGGTTTTAGTTGTATTTGACATTCTTGAGTACTAATGGATATTCACCCCATTCTTATAAAAATTATGATGAATTAGATGATATAGATGATGAGCTCTTGGAAGCTCTTACTTTGAGATGTTACAAATACAAGTCATAAATGAAAACTTACAAGAAAAAAATGCTCCAAACTAGAGGATGAATTTTAATCCTTAAATGATATTGTAATTGAGTTGAGGACTTCTAATGAAGAACTCAAAAAGTCTATAGAGAGTCTTTTTAAGTCTTCATCTTCTCTAAATTCCTAAAGAAAAGAAAATGATACCTTGAAATGAGAGGTAATTGAACTTAGAAATCCCATTTTTAAGTTTCATAAAAGGAAGAAAGCTTTAGATACATTAATTGTATCTTAAAGACCCCTCATTAGTTAGACATGTTCATGGCTTCAATAAAGCCTCCTTATCATTTAATCCCCCTCTCACTACCTTTATTAAAGTTTCAACACCTCAGACATCTAATATTGAGGTAGTTGGAAGGAAAAGTGCTCATAGCACTAAGCCACCATTGCCTAAGGGCAAAGGGAAGGCACATCAAGGCTTAAAGCCTATACCAAAGAAGTTTAACCATGCATACATTTACACCAAGAAACATGCTCATCCCAACACACACAAAAAGTTCTCTTATACCCCTAACCATTTATGCACATGCTCACACTTACATCATCATGGCATGAGAAGTACTCCTACTCATACCAAAGCCATGTATAGGAGGAAGACTCACAAGTATAAACTCCAATATCATTATTGCAAGAAGTTTGGTAATTTTAATATTCATTGTTATATTAGGAAGGCTTACCTTAAATTAAAGGACCCTTCTAGGCCTAACCCCTTAGGACCTAAGTATGCTTGGGCACCTAAACAAAAATGATTTACCTGTGTTGTGTAGGATCATTTAGCAGCTACCAATGAAGTGAATGATTAGCATGTGGATATTAGAAGCTAAAAGCACATGACATGTAACAAAAACTATTTATAGCCATAAAGGATAAGGAAGGTGGCAATGTCACTTTTGGAAACAATGCCAAAGGTAAGGTAATTGGCATTAGAACAATTAGTAAGAATGGTTGTTCTCTCATTTATGATGTTTTACTTATAAATGGTTTACAATATAATTTGCTTAGTGTAAGTCAATTATGTAATAAGGGTAACAAAGTCACATTTGACTCTAGAGAATGTTGAGTTACCACGTTGGTAGATAAAAAGGTAGTCTCTAAGTGTGAAAAGAAGGGCAATACCTACCTAATTTACTTAGACAATTTGGCTAACCAATCTTTCAAGTGTTTTTTGTCACTTAACAATGAAGCTTAGCTTTGGCACAAAAGACTTGGACATGTTAGCATGGAGCTCCTACAAGGCTTATCAAAAGGAAAGCTAGTGAATGGTCTTTCCAAGCTAAAGTTCTCAAAAGACAAGACATGTGGACCATGCCAAATGGGAAAGCAACATCTATCCTTTTCAAAGCAAAAACTGTTGTAAGTACATCTAGACCTCTTTAATTCATCCATATGGACTTGATTGGACCTACTAGAAGTGCTAGTTTAGGTGGAGAATATTATGCACTTGTTAGTTGATGATTACTCTAGGTTTACTTAGGTGTCTTTTTTAGCTCGTAAGCATGACACCTTTGATGCTTTTAAAATTTTTGCAAAAAAGAGTTACAAATATGTTGGCCTAGTGCACCAATAAAAGGGGTTGAATTGGAGGGAGATTAAAAATTTAACAGATGGTTAAGGTGTTTAGAGAGTTAAAAACGAGAAGAGAAAATAAACACAAGATGTTTACAGTGGTTTGAGTGTTAACAAACCCTATGTCCACTCCCCAATTCTTCACAATTAGGTATCCACTCAACTAAACTGATGTTTTCAAGCTTACATCTAACTTATGTATTTATGTTTTATGGTTCACACATAACCCTTGCAACTTGAATTTTTAGGCTCACACAAAACCTCTCACATGTGTTTTGGATAGGCTCACATTTCAACCTCTTACAAGAGTTTTTGGAAGCTAGGTTAACTCTCAACCTCTTACAAAGGTGTTTAATGCTAGCACCAAACAATCAATAACGCATAAAGAAAAGTTAAAAGAATGAAATACAAATTGGCAAGAGTTTAGTTACAATAAGTGAAATTCTCTTGCATTTACATTTGTTTAGTGGTGTATTTATAGGCAAAAACCATAAAAGATATCTTACTCAAAAACTATCCTAAAATCTCCAAGTTGTGTTAGACAAATTTTGCATTAAATGCTTATCAGGCGGAAGTCGCGGTCATGACTAGCATTTCACTATCGCGATTTTTCAATTTACACTGAGGAGCTAAAAAGAGTGATAGAGAACCCCATTATGTGTCTAACGTCTAGTCCACATGTCCTTCACTCATTGGTTGTCTAAAAAATATAGCCATTGTGTTCAACCAAACACTCCAAAGTTGTGATCACAACTGAACTTCCTCTTGGGCTCGACTGAGGCCGCAAATTCCTCTGTTTGGTAAGGAAACAACACTTTCATGAGTCGCGGTCATGATATATGCTTCATCCTTACGAATTTTAATATTCCAATGATTATTGGACACTTAGTGTGCTGTGGTTACAGGTTTGGTTCCCTCTTTTGTTATTATGAAATTTATGTTCGCGACATAAGGCGCGAATGCCAATGCTAATTCCTCTGTGAATCAATCAAGCTCCTTTTGGTTGAATCGCAGCTATGAATTTGTCCCCAAATTCTTCTGGCCTAGCTCCATCCATCCATATTGCAAGGTCGTAGTTGCAATTTAGGGGATACTGACCATGAATTTAGATGTTCTTCTTAAAGTTGGAGATTTTGACTTCCATCCAACTTCCAATGAAAAATTATCTTATAAACTGCAAAACAACACTTAAGTGGAACTAATCAATCTTCATTGTTAATATCAAAAGAGGCTTATAACTTAGGTTTTACCAACCTCGTCCAACAATCTCCCCCTTTTTTTTATTTTTACAACTTAGATTGATCTAAAAGAAAATTAAATGCATGAGTTGTGAAGTTGGGATAGTCAATGATCAAATAATCAAAGATTTCTAAGTTTAAAAATAATTCTAAGTTTGAAAATAGTAGGGTTCCTATAGCTATTGTTGCCCCTCAACTTATGCTACACAAAGCTCATTATCTTCTAGTGTTATTCTTTCCCCCTTTGGCAAGATAAAAAAAAGGTAAATTTGAAAGAATGAATGAAGTGCATAAATTGAGATAGAGTAATCAAAAGGAGCAAATAAGTATATAAAAACTAAAATAACATATAAATGTCAATCTCATAATATGAAACAATGAATTGCAAAACAAAACACTTTTACTTATTTAATAGACTATAGGATCACAATCTTTACATCAAGAACATAAAAAGAAAGAATAAAAAAAGAAATCCTAAAGACAATCTAGAATATAGGAGAACCATCACCATCTTCATAATCATTAAGGTCTTCATTTGCTCTTCCACTTTGAGCTTTATCACCCTCTTAAACCTCTTAGTTATCCTCCTCTTTAGGTGTGTCCTCCCAATCTTTAAAATTTAGAAGATGGCAGAGAGTAACACCTACTTTCTCCTGAAGGTCTATTAGATCACTATGTAGGTGGGAGAGCAGGAGAAATCATCTCTTGATCATCCTCATCATTTTGTCAAGCTTTTTATTAATGGATACAAGAGTGATTTTGGCTTTGGGTTTAGGTTGGGGAGGTGGAATAGGTTGGGCTCCCTCTTTAATGACTAGCCTTTTTCTTTTGGAGGCTTGGGAGATTTTTAGTTTCTTTGCACCAAAAACACCCAATGTGTGTGTATATGAATTAGGGTGTATGGATTTGGCATTGATGAGGTAAGGCATGTCTAAAAAGTTATGTGATGGAAAAAGCCTCTTAGTGAGGAATTTTTCATTTTCCTTATTAAGAGCACCAACGTAACAATAAATGGCGGTGACATAGGAGGGAAGAAGAAATTGACTCTTGGGTTTTGTACTTATGTTAATCAATTGATCCACAAGATAACGCCTAGTTTGTATAAGTTTTGTTTTGGTGTGACAAAAAAGAAAAGCAATATCCTTTTGGGATATTTTATTGTTACCATCCCCTCTTACATTAACAAAAAAGGGTAGGTTATGAATGTATTTGGCCATGGAGGTCTTGGGGTCATGTTTGGTCTCGATAGAGATCTCAGAGTGAAACTCTAAATAGATAACATCAAGGGTAGAGATGATGAACAAAATGTTATCCCTGACTTGAAGGTTAAACAGGTTTGAAATTTGTTCAAAAGTAATGTAAAAAGGGTCCCTAAATGCTCTAAACACTAACCTATATTGGCTATCATGAGATTTCACACTCCTACTTAAAGATACGATGCATATAAACTCCTGCACAATCCCCTCATATCCAGGCTCATCATGGAAAATGAATTCATTCCACCCTAAGTTTGAGAGAAATGTATGGATCTCGTCCTTGATGCCAAGAGACTTAAAGAGGAAAGTCGAGGGAATTTTGTTCGGTAGGATTATCTTAGAGGAGTTAGACTTGTATCGATCTTTTTCCTCCTTCGTGATTCCTTTCATCATATGTAGAGCCGGTGGTCTAGAAAGTTATGTTATTGCCTTACCTTTTTTGCTCTTGAGGTTTCTTTTGGGGCCATGGTATATGAGGGATGATTAAAAGATGATTGAGAGTAACGAATAAGAGAGATTAGTGTTTCTAGCAAGAGTGAATAGAAACACGATTTTAAGGGTTTATATAAGACTGGAAAGGGCGTGAAAATTACCATAAATGGTTAAAAAATCATTTAATAAGGGATGCAAATGGTTGGTAGTCAAATCAATTAAATGCAGACAATTATTCAAAATCATAACCACAAACGGTAAGTCTTGACCGCTAATTATGAAATATCTGAGTAACGGATAAAAAATTCTTAGAAAATGGCATGGTCAATGGTCAAAAATTTAAAATTTGAACAAATTTATGATAGGAAATGAAAGTCGTGACCACAAATTCATGGTTGACAGACAAATGATGAGTCCTTGTAATTCACGACCATGAATCGAGGAGTAGCGACTGTGAATTACAAGGTAAAAAAAAAATAACTATGAAAGGATAAGACTTGACTTTCTAGGCTATGATCCACTTAATATATTGATGCTTAATTCATGCAATTTGGCATAGAGAGGCATAATTGCACATAGAATTAAGACATCCAAACAGATAAATATCACATACATCATACACAATAATTAATCAAGTATGGATAATGCATCTCATAAAGAGCATTCTAAAAGATCAAAATTTTCACTTCAAGGAGCTTCTATCAAGCATTCCCAACTCTCTCTTAATGAAGTTCATCCTTCCTTCATTGAGTGATTTTGTGAAAATGTCTGCAAGTTGATGATTAGTGTCTATAAAGTCTAACACAACATCACCATTTTGGACATGATCTCTAAGAAAATGATGCCTAATGTCTATATGTGTGCTCCTAGAATGTTGGGTGGGAATTTTGAAAGATTTATTGCACTTGTATTGTCACATTTGATGGGAATGTGATCAACAACTTTGCCATAATCCTTTAATTATTATTTCATCTAAAAGACTTCAGTGCAACAACAACCTATAGCTACATATTTTGCTTCGGCGGGGGATAAGGCAATTAAAACTCGCTCCTTACTAAACCAAGACACTAAACACTCTCCTATGAATTGGCAAGTTCCAGAGGTACTCTTTCTATCTAGAAGACTACTAGCATAATTTGCATCCGAATAACCTATGCGCCTCAATGAAGAATCTCTAGGATACCATAAACCTAGATGCAAAGTGCCATGTAAATATTTGAAAATCCTTTTAACAACATTTTAATTGGATTCTTTAGGATAAGATTGAAACCTAACACATATGTATACACTAAACATTATCTCAAGTCTAGAAGCAGTAAGATAGAGTAGAGAACCAACATACCTTGATATCTCTTCTCATCAATTAACTTACCTGATTCATCCTTGTCCAACTTGATGGTAGCACTCATTGGTGTTTTTGCTACTTTACATCCTTCCATGCCAAATTTTTTGAGAATGTCTTTTATGTATTTGGCTTAGTTGTTGAAGATCCCTTCTTTGGTTTGTTTGATTTGTAGACCAAGGAAAAATTTGAGCTCTCTCATCATGCTCATCTCAAAATCCCTAGTCATACATTTAACAAAATCCTTATAAAGAGATTCATCAATAGCACAAAAGATGATATCATCAACATAAATTTGCCCTATTAGTGTATCATGATTATGCCTTTTGACAAACAATATTGTATTAATCTTTCCATTTTCAAAATCATTTTGCAAAAGAAAAAAACTAAGCCTTTCATAACAAGCTCTTGAAGCTTGTTTCAAACCATATAAGGCTCTATTCAATTTATAATCATAATTTGAAAAAATATATGATTCAAAACCAAAAGGTTGTTCAACATAAACTTCCTCCTCAATGGCACCATTTAAGAAAGCACTTTTGACATCCATTTGAAATAGTTTGAAATTCATGTGACATGCATATGCTAAAAGAATCCTAATGGCCTTTAATCTTACTATGAGGGCATAGGTTTCTTCATAGCCAATGCCTTCCTCTTGGTTGTAACATTTACAACCAATGTAGCTTTATTTCCAATGATGAATCCTTGTTCATCTAACTTATTCCTAAGCACTAATTTGCAATCTACTATAGGGTATTCCTTAGGCATAGGAATAAGTTTCCACACATTGTTTCTCTCAAATTGGTTGAGTTCCTCTTGCATAGCAATCACTTAACTCTCATCATCAAGAGTCTCATCAATAGATTTTGACTCAAATTAAGAAGCAAAAGCAAGATTATTATCTAAAGTATTGAGTTGAGATTTAGTACTCACACCTTCAGGTGTATCACCAATGATTAGGTCCTTGGGGTGATGCTTGGAAAATCTTCAATCCTTTGAAAGATCTTAGCTTGGTGATTACACTTATTGATGTTGAGGTTCCTTATCTTCTCTTGATGATTTGCTCTTATCATGATCCTTATTCATCTCTCTTGTAGTGTACTCTAAATCCAATTTCTCAGAATCACCTACAAGATCATCAATAAAAGAACCTTTCCCAATATCAAGCTTACTAGATTCATCAAACACAATATTCATGGACTCTTCAACAACCATTGAACTCTAATTAAAAACCCTTTAGGCTTTGCTAGTGGTGTAATAACATAAGAAAATGCTTTCATTAGTTTTTTAATCTAATTTCCTAAGATTATCTGTAGTATTCAAGATATAGCACTTATATCCAAATACTCATAGGTATGATAACTTAGGCTTTCTACCATTCCATAGATCATAAGAAGTTTTATGAAGAATAGGTCTTTTGAAAACTCAATTTGTAATATAACATGAAGTATTGATAGATTCGACCCAAAAGTAATTAGGCAATGAATACTCATTAAGCATAGTTCTAGCCATCTCTACTAGTGTTCTATTTTTCCTCTCTACAACATGATTTTGTTATGGTGTTTTAGGAGTTGAGACGTTTTGAAAAATCTTTTTCTCTAATCAATAAGATTCAATAAGATTTAAAAGATTCTTTTTAAAATTCTTTTCCATGGTCACTTCTTATAGAAGAAATGAAGTAACCATTTTCATTTTGAATCATTTTTGCAAAACTTTTAAAACCATAAAAAGTATGATGCTTATGAGCTAAGAAGGATACCCAAGTAAACCTAGAGTAATCATTAACTAGGATAAGTGCATAATATTTTTCACCTAAACTAGCACTCTTAGTGGGTCCTATCAAGTCCATAAAATTAATTAAAGAGGTCTAGATGTACTTACAATATTCTTTGCTTTGAAGGAAGATTGATGTTGCTTTCCCATTTGGCAAGGACCACATGTCTTGTCTCTGGACAACTTTAAGTTTGGAAGACCTTCCATTAGCTTCCCTTTTGATAAGCTTTGTAAGAGCTCCATGCTAGCATCTCCAAGTCTTCTATGTCAAAGCCAAGCTTCATTGTTAAGTGACATAAGACACTTAAAGGATTGGTTAGCCAAATTTTATAAGTCTATTAGGTAAGTATTGCCTTTCCTTTCACCATTGAAAATACCTTTTTATCCACCAAAGTGGTAACTCGACATTCTCTAGGGTCAAAGATGACTTTATTACCTTTATCACATAATTGACTTACATTTAGCAAGTTATGTTATAAGCCATCCATAAGTAAAACATCATTGATAAGAGAACAACCATTCCTACCAATGGTGCCAATGCCAATTACCATACCCTTGACATTGTTTCCAAATGTAACATTGCCACCCTTATTTTATATTAGGGCCATGAAAAGTCACTTGTTGCTCGTCATGTGTTTTATGCAACCACTATCCACATGTCAATAATTTGCTTCATTGGTGGCCACCAAACAATCCTACACAACACAAGTAAATCATTTTTGCTTTGGTACCCATGCATACTTAGGTCCTAGGAGGTTAGGTTTAGAAGGATCCTCTAACTTGAGGTGTGCATTCATAATATAACAATAAATATTTATGTGACCAAACTTCATGCAATAATGGTATTGGAGTTTAGACTTATGAGTTTTTCTCCCATACATTGCCTCGGTATGAGTGGGGGGTTTTCTCACACCAATATGATGTGAATGTGAGCATGAACATGAATGAATGGGTGGAGTATATTTTTTCTGTGTGTTTGTGTGAGCATGTTTTTTTTATTGTAAATATATGCATGATTGGCCTTCCTAGAAATAGGCCTTGAGCCTTGTTACACCTTTCCTTTGCTCTTAGACAATGATGGTTCAGTGTTTTGAGCACTTTTATTTCAAACCACCTTAATTCTTGATGTTTGAGGTGTTAAAGCTTTAATAAATGTTGTGAGTGAAGGTATAGAAGAAGAGGCTCCTTTAAAGCCTAGAACATGCCTAACTAAAGGAGGTCTTTGTGATATAATAAGTGTATCAAAAGTTTCTTTTCCCTTGTGAAAATTAGAAATAGAGTTTCTAAGCTTAATGACTTCACCCTTCAGGAAGTCATTCTCTTTTCTCAATGAGGTTAGGGATGAAGATGACTTGGATATACTCTTCATAGACTTCTTGAGTTTTTCATTTGAAGCCCTCAATTCACTTATAAGACTATTTAAGGATTTAAACTCATCCTTTAATTTAGTATACCTCTTATTGTAAGTTTTCATTTGTGACTTATATTTGTCACATTTCAAAGTAAGAGCTTCTAAAATTCGTCATCTACATCATCTAACTCATGAAATTCAACATAAGAGTGAGGTGAAGAGCTTACCTCATTTAATGAATCTCCTTAAGCCATAGAGCATAACTTTATAATCCCTTCCTCTTCATCCTCTTCATTTGAGTTATCATCCCAAGTGGCTTTGAAGCTTTTCCTTTTCTCTTTGTCCCCTTTGCTCTTCTTCTTTAATTTGGGGCAGTCATATTTGATGTGGCCTCGCTTGCCACATGCATAACAAGTGACATCATTCAATCTTTCTTTGGGGGTTGGAGTAGCTTTCTTAAAGCTTCTTCTTTCCTTTTTTCTTCTAATAAGCTCCTTTATTCTTCTTGAAAGCATTGCCAGCTCCTCTTTCTCTTTGTCACTTTCCTCTTCACTTAAGGCCACTTCAACTTCCTTCTCCTTTAATGAAGACTTGACCTCTCATCCTTTCTAGTTTTTCTGATTTATCTCCTTGACCTCTCATCCTTTTCATTTCTTCAACCTTCTTTAAGGTTATCTCATGAGTTAAGAGCTTGCATATTAAAACATCAGTTGACACTTTTTTGATCTCCAAATTGGACTTTTGGATACTACAAACCCTAGCACCAAACTTTTCAAGAGGTAAAGTTTTAAGAATTTTTGAATTTGCCTCATGATTGGTGAGAATTCTCTCAAACTTCTCCATGTTTGTGACAACTGTAAGGAGTCTATTCATCATATCTGTGATGCTTTCCTCTTTCTTCATCTTCAATAACTCTTATTTCATCACATACATTTCAAGCTAGCTGGATTCCACCAAGGTGGTGCCTTCATGGTAGTTCTCTAAGGCCTTCCAAATCCCGTGAGTTGTAAGACAATGTTGGACTCTTCCAATTTTTTCTATTGAGAGAGAACTTAGAAGGATTTTCATAGCTCTTTTGTTTCTGCCATTGGACCTCTTATAAGCTTTAACCCACTCCTCTTTAGGGATCAATTCCTCACTTCCATCTACCACTATAGCAGGTGGCTTCAACTCTTGCTACAATATCTCAGAGGTCTACCGCATCATTATCCAAGTAGATTTCCATCTTATACTTCTAATGAGTATAGCCTGCTCCATCGAAATATGGCTTGAGGTGAGTGTGGATTCCTTCTTTGTCATGATCTTTTCTCACACAATTAAGTTTTGGTGTGAGATGTGGCTCTGATACCACTTGCTGGCCTAGTGTATCAAGAATGGGGGGTTGAATTGGTGGAAGAATAAAAATTTAACAGAATGTTAAGATGTTTAGAGATTTAAGAAGCAAAAGAGAAAATAAACACAATATGTTTATAGTGGTTCAAGTGTTAACAAACCCTACGTCCATTCCCAAATTCTTTACAATTAGGTATTCCACTCAACTAAACTGGTGTTTCTAAACTCACACCAATATATACAATTTGTGTTTTATGGCTCACACACAACCCTTACAACTTGTGTTTTTAGGCTCATGAAAAAAATCTCACAAGTGTTTTGGATAGGCTCATACTTCAATCTCTTACAACAGTTTTTGGAAGCTAGGCTAACTCTTAACCTATTACGAAGGTACTTAATTCTAACACCAAACAATCAATAACACACAATGAAGAGTAAGAAGAATGAGTAACAATTTGGCAAGAGTTTGGTTACAATAAATGAAAATTTCTTAGATTTACATATGTTTGGTGGTGTATTTATAGGCAATAACCACCAAAGAGATGTTACTCAAAAACTATCTCAAAATCTCTAAGTTGTGCTAGGCAGATTTTGCATTAAGTGCTTGTTAGGCTGAAGTCATGGTTGTAACTAGCATTTTGCGATCACAATTTTCCAATTTACATTGAGGAGTCTAAAATCAAGACAGAAAACTCGTTCTGTGTCTAACAACTAGTTGACGTGTCCTTCACCCATTCGTTGTCTAGGAAATATAGTCGTTGTATTCAACCAACCACTTAAAAATGTTGACCATCTCAACTTCACACTCATGCAATTCATTTTCATTAAGTAAATCAATCTAAGTTGTCAAAATAAAAAAGAGGAAGATTATTGGACTAGGTTGGTCAAACATAGGTCAAATGCTTCTTTTGATCTTGATATTGAAGATTGATAGGTACTAACATCTTATTTTAAGTGTCGTTTTTGTAGTTTATAAGTTAAGTTTGCATTGGAAGTTAGATGAAAGTCTAAATCTCTAGCGTTGAGTAAGGCATCCAAATTCGCGGTCAGGAACATCTAAATCACGACTGTGACCTTACAAAAAGAATGTTTGAACTTGGACCAGATGAGTTCATGAAGGAAATCATAGCCGCGATCTAACCAAGGAAGACTTGAATGTCATACAGAGAGATTCGTGATGGCGTTCGCATCCCGAATCGTGACTGTGAATTTTATAGATAAATGGAAGGAACCAAGTCTATAATCATAACATGCCAAGTGTCCAAGATGACCATTAGGATACCAAAATTTGCGAGGGTGAAAAACCTGTTGAGATTGTGACCTATGGAAGTGATTTCTCCTCACAAAACAGAAGGATTTGAAGTCCCTATCACATCCAAGAAGGATCTCAATCGCGACTATGACTTTTGGTTCGTTAGTCAAACACAACGACTATCTTTCTTGGAATACCAATAGCAATACACCATATGGACTAGTCGTTAGACACAAAATGAAGTTCTCTATAGTGATTTCGATCTTCCTAATGCAAATTGGAAATTTGTGACCCCAAAATGATAGTTACGGTCATAAAGTTTGATAGGCATTTAATGAAAAATCTGCCTAGCTTACCTTAGAGATTTAGGTATAGCTAGTTAATAGCTTATCTTTAGTAGTTATTGCCTATAAATACTCCACCAAACATACATGAATGCAAGAGAATTTGATTAATTATAGCCAAACTCTTGCAAATTTACCTCACAACTTCTTATTTTTTATATATGAGTTATTATTGTTGGGAGTAAGCATTAAAAACCATTGTAATTGGGTTTAAGAGTTAGCCTAACTATCAAAACTCTTGTAATAGGTTGAAGTGTGAGCCTTTGTAAAACACTTGAGTGAGGTTTTTTGTGTGAGCCTTAAAACACAAATTGTAGGGTTGTGTATGAGCTATTAAAACACATTGTACAAGTTTTGTGTGAGCTTAGAAACACCACTTTGAGTTAGTGAAACATCCAATTATGAAGAATTGGGGAGTGGACGTAGGGTTTGTTAACACCTAAACCACTATAAAGATTATGTATTCCTTCTTTTTACTTCTCTTCAATCTCCAAACACTTTATCTTTCCTCCAAATTTGTTAGATTCCTACCAATTCAACCCCTCTTCCTGATGCTCTAGGGCCAACAACCAAGAAAATTACCAAAACTACTATAGAGCTACTAAAAAGTTGTTGTAGCCTTCAAAACCTTGATATCTACTAGAGAGCTACCAAAACTACTTTACTACCTATTAGAAAGTTGTTGAAGCATACAATAACCCTTCATACCTTTTAGAAGGTTTCCAGAATAAGCTTTAGTACTTGCTTGAGGAGTTGCTAAATGCTTGTATCTTTTGGTGTCCTTATTAATATTTACATTCCTTACATTGCTTTGTCAAGACTTATTTAAACATTAATTTCTCAAATGTTGTTTTCCAAGCCCCATAAAAGCAGAGGACAAACTGTAATCATCATATTTGGAAACTCTGGATGTAAAGCCTGATGATGAAAATCATTGATTACATCTTTAGAATGTAAGAGGAATGGCTAAAGGAAATAGATAAAAGCCTGAGGAAGCCATAGAGAAGCCTAAAACCAAAAGCCAACACTAAGCCCATAATTACAACCCTAAGTAAATGGGTTGTACAACCTTTTAAGTAAGGTTGTACAACCCACATTTTTTACTGTATAACCCTTCTTTAAACCCTAACCCCCATAACCTTCTAGAATTGGTATGCCTTTAAACCCTAGGGCTGTATAGCCCTAATAGATAGATGTAAAACCCATTCTTGGATATACAACCTGTATGTAAATCCTAATTCTAGGAGATCCATATCCCTCTCTATGATTGGATGAAAATAAGTTACGACCATAACCATTTTTGGCTTTGTGCACTCTTTCACCACCTATAAATACCCCTCATTTCAAAAAAGTGGAAAGGCTTAGAAACCCTAACAAAACTTTGCCAAATTCTTCCCTTAAATAACACTTAGTATAGAAACCCTAAACCCTAACTCATTCCCAAGGTAAAATAAGGTTTTATCTTTGTATTTTTTGCACTCCTTAAGCATTTTGGAAGAAATTATTGAACTTATATGTGATTAGGTAAAGACAAGTTATGACCATAACCATTTATGGCCTTGTGTGCTCATACATCACCTATAAATACCCCTCTCATTTGAAGAGAGAAGATAGGCTTGGAAACCCTAACAAAGGAGGATAGGCTTGGAAACCCTAACAAAACTTTACTAAACTCTTCCTTCAAATCACACTTAGCATAAAAATCCTAAACCCTAATTCATTCCTAAGGTAGAACAAGGCTTTATCTTTGTATTTTGTACATTCCTTAAGCATTTTAGAGGAAAGAATTGAACTTGTATGCCTCTAAGGGTAAGAGAACACTTAAAGGCATATTGGGAAATCGCCTTCCCCTTTCTTCTTTTTCTTTTTCTTTTCTTTTTGTTTCTAAAAAACCTAGGAATTTCGACTTAAATGTAGTTTGTACAGCCTAAGAATTGGGCTGTACAACCCTAATATTGGGTTATGTAATCTTGTTTTCCTGCAACCAGTCTTGTAGAAACCTCTCTTTTCTCTCTTCAGATTTATTCTTTTTAATGAAACTTTTTTAGTCTTTTGTGACTCTAATAGAAAAATAGGATGAGACTTAATGGCCTAGAACCCTTACTCACTTCAAAAATAAAGCTTCTATAGATTTTAAGGTGGTTTTCATGTTTTATTTTTTTTGCTAATGTTTATGTTCTTTCATTTTTTGTTTAATTGTTGTTATGCTTATGTTATAATCACTTTTGGGTAGTAACCAAGTGAGGAACATAGAGTTTGAAGGATCTTGAAGGCTCCTCTTGTGTTTGTGTTTGTGTTTAAAGCGTGTGAATGATGTTTTGGCTACACAATCCCTCACCTTGATTGACATCCCAACCTTCTTAATGGTTAGTAGTGTTTATGCATGTCTAGCTCTTTATGAGCAATGAGAGGGAGGGTTCATCAACCTTAGGATCTCTTTTGTAATAAATTTTTACCTTAGGCCATTCAACATTATCCAAGTGCCTTGCATTACATGTTTTCCTCTTTTGATGCTTATAGTTCATGCATTTTGATCTTTTTTTGCATGATTATTTATGATGATGGGATTTATTGTTAAGGACTTAGATGCATACTGAGGCACCTTTTACATAAGAGAGATGGTAATATGTGGTATATTCATTCCTTGTGCTTTGAGTTTACTTGGTTTGTCTTATGTTTATTTCATTTACTAACTTGTTCTTTTCTTTTAGGTGTAGGTGTCTTGCTTGAGTTGGACCATGATTATGGTCATAATCGTTATCCTAAATGATTATGAATGATTGTGTTGAATAAATGTATGGATATACCTGATGACCCTTATGCCATGTCACATGATCCCACTCCCCTCTTTAGAATGTTATGTATGGATGATGAAGTGCATGGTACCTCTTTGCCATGATGCATAACTCCCTACCCCTTAAAGTTGATGACTTGATTTATTTAAGTGGATTGCGGTTAGATGCATGTTTAAGGGCATTAATTGAACTGATCAACAATTTGGTTAAACTATTAAAAGTGAAAGATCCCAATATTTGTGCGATTTGAAGGTGCCTAACCTCTTCCCCAAGCCATATCTAATTTTTGAACCTAATCTCTGATGGGTGAAAATGAAATGCGCCTTATAAGTGACTTAAATTACATTAAGATTTTACCTTTCTCGGATGTTGTCTTGACCAAAGTCGGGTGGTAACTCCATATTTCCTAGGGATAATGCCAAAGTATTATCCCACGTTTGGTCCCTCGATGACCATCATTTTTTGACTAAGGGCTTTGAAATTGCGCAAGGCCTAAAAGGATCCTCTATTGGTCTAAGCATGTACTATATCTCAGGGTCATAACCAATGTAAAGATATTTGTCCTCTCGATCCTCCATTGATCAATAAAATGATGGAGTGGCAAACAAGATTCCATTAATTTAAGTGCAACCACAAAAAAATTGAGGCATCAAACTTAATATGTTTGGAATGAAAAGTCACGATTGTTATGTATTCATGCACTAGTTGGTACCAATTGCATTTTAGGATATACTTCTAGCATATGTTTGGCAAGCCATTTTGAAGTTAAGCCTTTTATCCAGTTTGTATATAATGACTTTCATGTGGCATACCATCATTGATCCTTCAAGAAAAATAGCCATTATGTTCTTTGAGTGAGATAAAAGTCACAATCGCATTTTATTTTCTCCTTAGATGCGATGGCCATCACAAATCCTTCTGTTTGACATGGAGATGTTGCTCCATTAAGTCACGGTCTCAACTAATGTTTCACCCTTGTGAATTTTGATATACCAACAGCTCTTTGGGACACTTAGCATGCTCTGGTTAAGGACTTAATTCTCTTCAGGCAATTTCAAAAATCGCGGTCGTGAAGAAGGATGTGACTTTCACAATGAATTCTTCCATTTTAACTTGATTACTTTCTTGGCAATATCATAGTTGTGTTTTGCTATATGAATTTGTCTAATCTAACTTTATTGATTCTTCTTACAAGTTAACAATTGTAATTTAAAAGTTCGTTGCCGTGAATTAGAAGGTCTTTCACAATACTTGAGATTTAGACTCTCATTCAACTTTCAATGCAAACCTAGCTAAAAATATGTAAAATCAACACTTAAAATTAATGTTAGAACATATCAATCTATATTGTCAAGATCAAAAGAGGATTTTGACTTCGGTTTGATCAACCTAGTCCAACAATCTCTCTCTTTTTTATTTTGACAACTTAGATTGATTTTACAAGGTATAAAGAATGCATAAGTGTGAAGTTGAGATGGTTATCAATTTTAATAATTTAAACTTGTAATGTAATTAAACTAACTGAAATTGCTCCCTCTCAAATTATACTCTTCCTTAATTATAATGCAAATTCACTCTTTCTCTTTGTTAAGATAAAAAAAGAGAGATCAATGTAATTATAGGGACAAGTATAAATATATGTAAATCAAGAATTATCAAGAACAACCATAGAGGGAACAAAAGCTTAAACTTTTGTTAATATCAAAGAAATACATAATATAGTTGAACATTAAATAAAGAAACTTATTGGATCACATACTTAGGCCAAATACAAAAAGTACGAAAAAAAAAAGAATTACAAGCCTAAGTAACAAAAACTAAAGGGATGGAAAGATGACATCATCATTAGTATCTCTAATTTATTCCCCTCCTCCTCCTTTTTGTGCCTCATCTCCTTCTTCCACATCTTGGTCTTTCCTCTAGGGTATCCTCCCAATACTCAAACTCTAAAAGATGGCAAAGTGTTACACCCATCTTCTCTTGAATGTCCACTAGGTCATTGTGGAGGTGGGAAAGAGGAAGAAATCTCCTTTTGATCATACACATCACCTTGTCTAATTTCTTATTAATGGAAAAAAGAGGGGGCAAAAGTTTTAGGTTTGGCTTTGGGTTTAGGAGATGGAATTGATTGAGCACTCTCCTTTATCACAAGCCTTTTCCTTTTTGAAGCATGAATTGTTTCTTGCTTCTTTGCCCTAAAAGACCCTAAGGTATAAACATAGGTATTCAAATGGATTGCCTTGGCACTAATCAAATAAGGCAAATTAAGGAAGTTTTATTAGGGTTAGTATTTTTTTGTGAGGAATTTCTCATTTTCCTCATTAAGGGCTCCCACAAAGCTTTATATGGCTGTGACATGATAAGCGAGGAGAAATTGGCTTTTAGGCTTTGTAATCATGTGAATCAATTGATCCACAAAGTATCAACTTGTTTGAATTGACTTATTTTTTGTTAGGAAAAATAAAAATGCTAGGTCTTTCTGAGAAACTTTTTTTTATTCCCATCACCCTTAGCGTTTATAGAGAAAGTGATGATGCCAATTGGTGAGGGTCTTAATGTATTTGGCCAAAGATGTTTTTGGGTCATGTATGGTTTCAATGGAAATTTCTAACCAAAATTTAGAATAGATAATGTCAAGTGCAGAGATAATGAAAGGAACATTATCTCCAACTTAAAGGTTGAAAAAGTAGAAGGTTGGGCAAAGGTTATAAAATAGAGGTCCCCAAAAGCCCTAAATACTAACCCATTGCTTTTGATTCTGCCCTTTTGTTCAATGTAATGGTGCTTATAAACTTCTTAACAATCTCTCCATACCTTGGTTTATCCTTGAAGATGAATTCATTCCAGCCTATATTTAGAAAGAAAGGCATGGATTTCTTCCTTGATTCTAAGTGTATCATGGAGAAAGGTGGAAGCGATTTTGTTAGCTTGGATGATTTTTTTGGAGTTTGCTTTGGATCTCTCTTTTTCCTCCTTGGTTATCCTTTTCATAAGATAAAGAGGAGAAGGGCCTTGAGGTTGGGCAATGCCCTTCCCCTTCTCTACTTTGGTTAGTTTCTTGGGTGCCATTAGGATGAAGTTGAAAGAGTTTAAAGGATTGAAAGAAGAAATGAATGATAAATGAAGACAAAAGGTATAAGTGGAATAGAAGAGTGTTAGGATGGCTTAAATAAGTATAAAAATGATTAAAAAAAAAGTAAGAGAATGGTAACATAAGCAATAAATGCGGAGCATGCACTGATTGATAGTCAAATCAATCAATGCCTGACAGTTGCCATAATTTGCATCGCTATTAGCTAGTCGGGATTGCTAATTGTGAAAATTATGAGTAACGAATAAGATTTCCTTAGAAATTAAATGAGTCGATGGGCAACAAATTTGAATTTTGAAAAAATTCAAGGTGGCAATCTAAAATTGCAACAACAAATTAGGAGTTTAAAAGAATATTGACAGGTGCCTATAAATAACAACCGCGAATGGATAGTAGCGATCATGAATTACAAGGAAAAATAAAAATCAATAAGAAATAAGGATTAACCTTTCTAGATGTAATCAACTTAATGTAATGATGATCAATTCAAACAAATTGGCATAGAAAAGTGCAACTAGATAAAGAATTAACACATCCAAATCATTCAACATATATAACTATTAAACATGGCATTCAATCAATCAAAATTGACAACACAATGAAGAATATGAGATGAGATCAATTTTCACCCTAGGGAGCTTCCATCTAGCATCCCTAGTTCCTTCTTGATGAATTTCATCATTTCTTCATTAAGGGGTTTAGTGAAAATGCCGACAAGTTGATGATTAGTGAGAATAAACTCTAACACAACATTACCATTTTGGTCATGATCTCTAAGAAAATGATGTCTAATGTCAATGTGCTTACTTCTAAAATGTTGGATGAGATTTTTTGAAGATTTATTACACTTGTGTTATTACACATGATGGAAATGTGATCAACATCTTTGCCATAATCTTTGAGTTGTTATATCATCCTAATAACTTAGGTGTAACAACAACCCATCGCCACATATTATACTTTGACGGTTGATGAGGCAACTGAAACTTGTTTTTTACTAAATGATGAGACTAAACAATCACCTATAAATTGATAAGTTCTAAAAGTGCTCTTTCTATCTAATAAACTACCGGTATAATCTACATCTGAATATCCAAGAAGACTAAAAGATGAATTCTTAGGATACCACAATCCTAAATGTAATATGTCATGTAAGTATTAAAGAATTCTTTTAACGACATTTATATGTGATTCCTTAGGGCAAGATTAAAACCTAGCATACATGTAAACACTAAACATGATGTTGGGTCTAGATGTGGTAAGGTAAATGAGAGAGCCAATCATACCTTTATATCTCTTTTCATCAATTGGCTTACCTAATTCATCTTTGTTAAGCTTGATAGTTGCACTCATTTGTGTCTTTGCCACCTTGCATATTCATAAAGAGATTCATTCATAGCACCGAATAAAATATCATCAATATATATTTGTATAATGAGTGTATCTTGGTTATGCTTTTTGATAAATAATGTTGTATTAACCTTGCCTTATTAAAAATCATTTTGTAAAAGAAATGAACTAAGCTTTTCATACTAAGCCCTTGGAGCTTGTTTCAAAGCACATAAGGCTTTAGTTAATTTAAAAACATGATTTGAAAAAGTATGAGATTCAAAACTAAAAAGTTGTTTAACATAAACTTCCTCCTCAATGAGACAATTTAAAAAGGCACTCTTCACATCCATTTAAAAAAGTTTAAAGTTCATGTGATATGTAAATGCTAAAAAAATCCCAATGGGGCCTCTAATCTTACTACGAGGGTAAAGGTTTCATCATAATCAATACCTTCCTCTTGGTTGTAACCATTTGCAACCAATTTAGCTTTGTTCCTAGTAATGAAACCTTGCTTATCTAACTTATTCCTAAATGCCCATTTGCAACCTACAACAAGGTAATTCCTTAGGCCTAGGAATAAGTTCCTAAAATTTATTTCTCTCAAATTGGTTGAGTTCATCTTGCATAGCAATCACCCAACTTTCATCATCAAGAGCCTTATCAACAAATTTTGGCTCAAATTGAGAAACAAATGCAAGATTCTTGTCTAAAGCATGAAGTTGAGATCTAGTACTTACTCCTTTAGATGTCTTACTAATGATAAGATCCTTTAGGTGATGTTTGGATGTCCTTGAGCTGGGTTTTCAACTTATTGTGGTTGAGATTCCTTAACTTCTTGTGATGACTTATTCTCCTTAAGATCAATCACCATTTCTTTTGAAGTTAAATTAAGCTCTAATTTCCCACAGTCACTTGCAAGATTATCAATAAGAGAACTTTTCCTAAGATCAAGTTTATTATATTCATTAAATGCAATGTTCATTAACACTTCAACAACTATAGAACTTTTATTGAATACCCTGTAGATTTTGCTAGTGGTGGAGTAGTCCAGAAAAATACCTTTGTTTTTTAATCAAAATTTCCAAGGTTATCTTTGATATTAAGAATGTAACATTTGCACTCAAAAACTCTAAGGTATAAAAGCTTAGGTTTTCTACCATTCCAAAGCTCATAAGAAGTTTTGTTGAGAATGGATCTCTTAAAAACACGATTAGCAATATAACAAGAAGTATTGATGGCTTCAACCTAAAACTAATTAGGCAAAGAATACTCATGTAGTATGGTTTTAGTCATCTCTACTAATGTCCTATTTTTCTTCTCTACAACACCATTCTGTTCTGGTGTTTTAGAAGTGGAAAAATTATGAGAAATCTCATTCTCTAAACAATAAGATTCAAAAGATTCATTTTGAAATTATTTTCCATAGTCACTTCTAATAGAAGAAATAAAGTAACCTCTTTCATTTTGAACTCCTTTTGCAAAACTTTTGAAAGCATCAAAAGTGTCACTCTTATGAGCAAGAAAGGTAATCGAAATAAACCTAGAGTAATCATCAATTAGGACAAATGCATAATGCTTTCCACCTAGACTAGCATTCCTAGTAGGTCCTATTAAGTCCATATGGATTAGTTGAAGATGCCTAAAGGTACTTACAACATTCTTTGCTTTGAAGGTAGTTTGGTGTTGTTTTTCCATTTAGCACAGTCCATATGTCTTGTCTTTAGAGAAATTTAGCTTGGGAAGACCTTCTACTAGCTTTCCTTTAGATAAACTTTGTAAGAGCTCCTTGCTAGCATGACCAAGTCTTTTATGCCAAATCCAAGCTTCACTGTTAAGAGACATAAGGCACTTGATATTGGTTAGCCAAATTGTCTAAGTCAATTAAATAGGTATTATATCTCCTTTCCCTCTTGAAGATTACTTTCTTATATACTAAAATGGTAACCTGATATTCTTTAGGGTCAAAGGTGACTTTATTAGCTTTGCCACATAATTGACTTACATTTAACAAATTATATTGCAAACCTTCAACTAAAAGAATATTGCCAATAAGTGAACAACCTTTCTTACTAATTATTCTAATGTTAATTACCTTATCCTCGACATTGTTCCCAAATGTGACATTGCCACCTTCATTTTCTTTTATGGCTATGAATAGCTTCTTGTTTCCAGTCATATGCTTTGAGCACCTACTATCCACATGCTAATCATTGTCCTCATTGGTGGCTGCTAAACATTCTTATAAAACACAAATTATTTATCTTTGCTTAGATACCCAAACATACTTGGGTCCTTTGGGGTTAGGCTTAGAAGGGTCCTTTAGTTTGAGGTGAGCCTTCCTAGCATAGCAAAAAATGTTTATGTGACCAAACTTCATACAACAATGGCATTGAAGCTTAGACTTGTGAGTTTTTCTCTTATGTGTAACCTTAGTATGAGTATGAGGCCCTCTCATACTATGATGGTGTGAGTGTGTACAAGTGCATGAATGATTGGGAGTACAAGACAATTTTTTTGTATGTTATTGGGTGAGCATGTTTATTAGTGTACATGTATGCATGGTTAGCCTTTTTAGGCTTAGGCTTTGAGCTTTGAGGTGTCTTTCCCTTACCTTTGGGCATTGGTGGCTTAGTGCTAAGAGCACTCTTCCTCCCAATGACCTAAATACTTGAAGTTTGAGGTGTTAATACTTTAATGAATGTTGTTAGAGGGGCTGTAGAAGGTGAGGCTCTATTAAATCCTAGACTATGTCTTACAAGTGGAGATCTTCGAGATATAATTAATGTATCTAAAGCTTCCTTCCCTTTATGAAACTTAGAAATAGAATTTCTAAGCTTAACTACTTCTCCTTTTAAGGAATCATTTTCCTTTCTCAAAGAATTTAAAGAAGAAGAAGACTTAAAAGACTCTTAACTGACTTTTTGCGTTCTTCATTTAAAAGTCCTCAATTCACTTGCAAGCTCATTTAATGAGTTAAACTCATTTTCCAATTTTAAGCATTTCTTCTTGTAATTTTTCAATTGTGATTTATACTTGTCACATCTCAAGGTAGGAGCTTCTAAAAGCTCATCATCATAATAAGCATCATTATTATTACTAGAGTGAGGTGAAGAACTTACCTCATTAGAAGAGTCCTCTTATGCCATGAAACATAAATTTGCCACTTCTTCATCTTCATCCTCCACACTAGAACTGTCATCCAAATGGCTTTGAAGCTTTTATTCTTTTCCTTATCCCATTTCTTCTACATCTTTAGCTTAGGGCAATCATACTTGATATGACCTTTTTGCTACACTCATAGCAGGTCACTCCATTTTTCTTTTCCTTAAGGTTAGAAGATGCCTTCTTAAAGTTCCTTCTATCCTTTCTTCTCCTTATCAGCTTTTTGGTCCTTCTATAAAGCATAACCAACTCTTCATTTTCCTTTACATTATCATCAACACTTGAGACAACTTCTACCTTTTTGTCTTTGGTTGAGGATTTAAGGACTAAATGGGTCTTCTTTTTTATTTTGTCATTCTAGTTCCCCTGCCTCTCATATTCTTCATTTCCTAATCCTTTTTCAAGGCCAGCTCATGGGTGAGAAGTTTGTCTATGAGGACATCTGTTAGTACTTTTCTAATTTCTGGATTTGACTTTTGAATACTGAATACCTTTGCACCAAACTTTTCAAGAGGTAAAGATTTGAGCATTTTGGTGTTTACCTCATGGTCGGTGAGTATTCTACCAAAGTTCTTCATATTCATGATGATGAACAAGAGTATATTCATCATATCAGTGATGCTTTCATTATCTTTCATCATGAATAGCTCTTATTTTATCATATAAATCTCTAACCTGCTAGACTTTATCAAAGTTGTGCCTTTGTGATAATTCTCCAACACCTTCCAAATTCCATGGGCAGTAAGACAATGTTGTACTTTTCCAATCTCCTCACTTAACAAGGAGCTAAGAATAATTATCATTGCCCTTTTATTTCTCCTATTTGATCTTCTGTGAGCTTCCACCCCTTCCTCTATTGGGATCAATTCTTTACTTCCATTAACCACCTTGGTAAAAGGCTTCCATTCTTTTACAATTATATCCCATAAATCCATCGCATCACTGTCCAAAAATATCTCCATTATATACTTCCAATGAGTATAGTCAAGTCCATTGAAGTATGGCTTGAGATGGTTATGGATTCCTTCTTGTGCCATTTATCTTTACTCACACAATTAAGGATTTCAATGAGACCTTGCTCTGATACCACTTGTTGGCCCTTGAGCACTAAGAAGGGGGGTTGAATGGCTGGAAAATTTGAAAAATTGAAAGGAAGGTTTTGAGAGATGGAAATAAAAGAAGTAGGAGAACAGTTAGAGACATAAGATTCTATAGTGATTTGGGTGTTAATAAACCCTACATCCACTCCCCAATTCTTCTAATTAGGTATTTTACTAACACTAAATGGTGTTTTCAAGCTCACACCAAACTTTTACACTTTGTGTTTTATGGCTCACACATAACCTTACAACTTGTGTTTTAAGGCTCATACAAAACCTCTCAAGTGTTTTCCAAAAGGCTCATACTTAACCTATACAAAAATTTTACAACTAGGCTAACTTTCAAACCTAAAAACACTGGTGTTTAATACTCACACCCAACAATAACAACTCATATACAAAAGATAAAGGTTAAGAAACAAAATTGCAAGAGTTTGACTATAATCAATGTTATTCTTTTGCATTTAAGTCTATTTGGTGGAGTATTTATTAGCAATAATCACTAAAGAGTTGTTACAAATAAATTATGCCTAAATCTGTAAGTTGTGCTAGGCAGATCTTGCATTAAATGTCTGTTAGATAAATTTTGCAATTGTGACTAGTCAGTCACGGTCGTGATTTCTCTTTTTCCATTGAATTGCTGCAATTGTAGTAGAGAATCACGTTTGTACCTAATGGCTAGTCCACATAGCACACCATTATTGATATTTTAAGAAAATAGTCATTATGCTCTTCGAGCTAGACAAAAGTCGCTATCGTGATTTATTTTCTTCATGGATGTGACGGTTATCACAAATCCTTTTATTGACAAGTAGATGGTGCTCTATTAATTCGTAGTCTCGACTAATATTTCACCTTTGTAAATTTTAATATAACAATGACTCTTTGTGACGTTTGGTATGCTCTAATTTAAGACTTGATTCCTTTTAGGCAATTGCAAAAATCACAGTTGCAAATAAGGACACAACTTCTATCACAAATTATTCTACTTTAACTTGATTACTTTCTTGGCAAGATTATAGTTGCGATTTGTTTCACGAATTTTTCTAACCTAACTTTATCCATTCTTCTTACATGTTAGCAGTCATAAGTCAGAAGTTTGCTGTTGTGAATTAGAAAGCCTTTAACAATACTTGAGATTTAGACTCTCATTCAACTTCTAATGCAAACCTACCTAAAAATATATAAAATCAACACTTAAAATTATTGTTAGAACGTATCAATCTATATTTTCAAGATCAAAATAAAGTTTTGACTTAAGTATGACCAACCTAGTCTAACACACCTATAGATCCAGATCTTTCTCCATTACTATCTCCAAAGAGGGGTGGTATGTTAGAACTGCTAATACCTGTCCTTTAATAGATTTTTTAGGAAAGTAGATTAGTGTAAATTTAGTTAGAGTAATAGTCTACTTACCAATCCTTTTGATGATTAAAGGATCTATCCAACATATACTTCATTAGATCAGTTTGAAACACCACATACATGCTTGATTTGATTAGGTAGTGCCTTAAATTCATGCAAGCAAAATAAAAAGCCAAACACAAATTCTCAATTAGAGAATACGTTACCTCTATAGGTGTTAACAACCTATTTAAATGGTATAGAGCTTGTTCATGTGCTACTAAGTTGCTTTTCGCTAATAGATATCCTATGGATTCAATTGTGGGGGAATTACTATCGAATGGTATAAGAATCTCTCTTACTAATGACGAGTGCGTGCCATATGAAAAACCCTTAGGCTATATATGCATAAGTTAAAAGTGATAAAGTGTACTTTGTAAGTATGGATATCATTCCCATAAGGATCGAGTTAAGTACTAAGTATTTTATGCCTTATATTATCTAGAGAATAAATAATAAATGGTAATTGAAATTTAATTAGAAAAATAAAATGTACACTAGTAGTAATGGCAAATAATCAATGAAGAAGAACAACTAGAAGTTTAACTTGGTGACTTTTGAATGGGTTCCTAATCCTTGTCTAATTGATTCACTCATTAATGCTACTATCTAGCCACTAAGGTGATTAATCAACTCTCTCAGGTATCAATTAGTATACAAGAGCATGTTAAGCTGGAGGTTCCTTAAATTCAAAGCTAGACACCATGCAATTGCCTCACTAAACAAGACTCTAAGGATAACAATGATTTATTAAGGTTCCTTAACTCATAACAAAATAAGGGAATTATTGAAGGATCCACTCTATGAAAAACATCTCTCAGTTGTCAATTCATGAAAGTAATATGATTAATGGCTAGTCAATTAATAACATGAAACACTTAATAATTACTAGCACAACTAATGAATGAAATTGAAAGACTTAGATTAAGGTAAACCAATATGAGTCATACAAGATCCATTTACAACCCTAGCCCCAATAAATTTAGTTCATAATGAAAAAGGAAGAAAAAAAAGATGATAATAAAATCAATCCCAGTAATAGTGATGAGCTTTTCCTTGATCTTCCTTGATTGCTTGCAGCTTCTCTCTCTACAATTCCTTGATTGAAACCTTAAGACTTGTTACCTGTCATTCTCTCTTTTTGAGTGAATCTTCTATGCTTTAATTTTGGCATATTTCTTTCCTTAAATAATGTTGAAATCATGTCTTCAAAAGAGGATGCTTGTGTGCATGAGAAAAGAAGAAAATCGTTATAGATTTTGTAACATCCCTATCCACATTCATTGGCATTATCACATGAATATATTCATTGCATAAATGATATGAAATCCCACATGAACATATGCATTGAATAAATGATCATTTAGATATGTGAATTGGATAAGCACGACGATGACACATGTACCATTGCATTTGGGACACTTGAACATATATGTAGTGTTTGTACAGTTGCATGACAAATTATTTTATGTTGTGTGCTTATTATAGCATCATAAATAATGGTGTTATAGAGCTTATTTTAAAGTATAAGGAGCATCTAGGAATTAGGAGATGGATAGAGGTGCTTAAGGAGTGAAGAAGATGGACTAAATGAGGAAAGTGAACTTTTTACTAATAGGAATGCACCGTGATTTTGTCTTATTACAATAGGCTTACAAGTGGAAATTTTAACCCTTTAGGATCAGAATTAAGGGGTTAGATGTGAGGTACAACAGAAGAAAGAGAGAGCAAAGGAAGAAAGAAAGAAAGGAAGAAGAAGAAGAATAAGAAGGAGAGGAAAAAGTGTGAGCTACCTAGGAAAGAGTCCTAAGGTTTTCTAATTCTGGGACAATAGGTAAGTTAATTTATCTTCTTCTCAAATGAAATTAACCCTTCATGACATGTTAATCATGCATGGCCAGTGATAATTATGGAGTAATTGAGGTAGAGCTCTTGGATGGAAGTTGAAATTCAAGAGAACAAGAGCTAATTGTGTTGGATTTTGCTGTTAGAGAAGGATTTTGTACCCATGATCTCATAAACCCAGAAGAGAAATTAGGGAAAGTGAAAAATATGAAAGTTGTAGCTTTACACCTCATATATATTCATATGAAATAGTTTTTCTTGATTTAGTGTGTGTGAGGAGTTATGGCTCCTTCATTAGGGCTGGTTCACAACCAACCGAAATCACCTCAGTCTTTCTGTTTTCTTATATTTTGATGGCCTTATGTTCTGATTTTGACAAAGTGTAAAACATGAATCTTGTAGGGTTATATCCCCTCTAAATAAATGTAAAGCAGTTTTGATTGATTTGTTGTTTGGGAAGAGATATGGCTTATTGATTGGGACTGACCCTGTACCCGGATGAAACCCTACCTTTCTTTTAAATTTGTTTTCCAAGAATTTGATAGCCATAGATTCAGAATTTGATGATGGTCCAAACATGAAAGTTGTATATTTTTGTCTGATATAGATAAATATGAAATATTTTTTCCAAATCCAATATGGTTGTTGAGATATTATCCCTTCATCATGACTATTTGTCAACATGTTACAAACTTGCTCACCCTGAGATTTGTACTTCGTTTCGGTGACCTTATAGACTGAATTAGACAATGAGTAAAGCATGAAAAATGTTCCATTATATGTTTTGTAACTAATGGTAGATTATTATTGCAATTGGCCTTGTACAATTTGAGGTACACCTAATAATGTAAGACCTACTCAGACTGAGATGACATTGCAACATGGAAAAATTTAAAAATTCACCACATTTTTTGTGAATCTGATATTGGCCTGAAATTTGAATATGTTGTATCATTATGTGCCTAGTTTGTTTGAAAAAAAGAATCAAGTCTTTTGAATAAGTATATCTAGAATAATTTCTATGAGAGTGTAGCAAGCTCAGGCTGCCATATAAGGAAAAACATGCATAGACACTAGGTCCACTTGCATGGATCATGCCATAGTTGCATACCAAGCATTCATAATCATGTAATCATACTTATAACCATGTATCTATCAAATGTAAGGATCTCACACTTTGAGGAAGCCCTAGAGAGAGAACCACAAGGTGAGTAAAAACCATAATTAGATTGGTTACATCACAAGGTGAGTAAAAACCATAATTAGATTCAATATGTGTGTGTGTGTGTGATAATTTTATGGTATGGTTATGTTCTATTACATATATATATGTGATTGAATTGTTACATTTTATATGTGAATACAAGTCAAACGAGAATCATATGCTCTTAATGATTACTTGGTATACCATTTGTGAATGAGCACTTGCACATGAAACTAAAAGGATGTTGTGACCAGCTTGTTAAACACTTGCAAATCATGTAGAAGATGGACCAATAGATCCCATTGGCACATGTTATTAATCACGTGGAAGATGGACCAATAGGTCCCATTAGCATATGTTATTGATCAAATGATTTACTTCTTATATGCTGACCAACAAAATTAAATGTCACTTGAATCATATAAATTTTCGGGAGCAGTGTTTGCCTTGCATGGTAACGATAAAAATTAATCAATTGCATTTGCACTTGCATAGTCAATTGTTATACTTATAATGCATCTTGATGATATTTGATTATTGGTTGTGCCATAAGAATTAGACTATTATTTTTATTCATTGAGTTGCGACTCACCAAATTGCTAATTTTTTTTAGATACTGAAGCATAAGATTAGACATTTTGGTGCTTAGGGTTTTGCATCGAGACACATGGACCTCAGGTCGTTGGCTGAATTCCAACTTTTTCTCTTTCCTTGTGTCATGTACAATAAATACATGTTGGATTGTGTGTGTATGATGAATAAAACCTTTATGCATATGTATTTTGGACATGAATGTTATGAGTTTTGTAAATGAAAATGGTCATTACAAATTTTGGTATCAAAGCGGGGATAGGTTCCATAGGGACATGCATATGAACATGACATGACTTTTGCACTATTTTGCATTATCATATGACATAATCTTATATGTTTATAGGGCATTAGCAGAAGGTAGTCATGGTAGTACCCATGCCTCACCAAGGAAAGAGGAGTCAGCCAATTTGCATTCCATAGAAGCATCATGCCAACCATTAAGAGATTAACTTGTTGACAGAATTAGATCTCTTACACATTATCATGCACAATACATATCTCATGGTCAACTACAACATAGAATTGGTGAACCAATAGTGCAAGGTCCATAAATTCAAAGAGAAAAGGTATGATAAATTAAGAAAACAAGGTGTAGTTGACTTCAGTGGTACCACAGATCCATCAGTGGCAGAGACATGGCTAAAAAGAAAACAAAGAGTTTTGAACTTGATGAAATGCACACCGAAAGAAAAGTTTGATTATGTAGTATCGCTATTATAGGGGGATGCATACGATTTGTTGGACTAGGATAGTTAACCCAAGTCTTGGACATCTTTTGATCTTCATAAGGGAGATTGATAATGTCTAATCTTTCAAATAAATGTTATTTTGCAGCCTTTAGTGTTTATCTAAAGTTGGAAGTTGGATGAAGCACAAAATTTCTCAAGTATGAAATATGACTTCTAAATCGTAATCGCTACCTTGTACTGGCGACTACGATATGTGAAGAAGCATTGCTTGAAAGCAAACAGGCGAAATCGCAGAGCCATTCTCGGCAGCGATTCATCTAAATGACAGAGTCCAAAATTGACAGACGAAATCACAGTGTGTGTCACGCCCTAGTCGCGACCGCGAACTTTGAAGTGACTCAAAAGGGAAGCAAGTCCACAGTCACAACATGACACGTGTTCCAGCAAATCATCGGAAGTCAAAATTTGCGAAGGCATCTTTTTGGTAGCAACCGCGAACTGTGAAAAAAAAGATAACCATTTTTATCAGATGAATTCCTGTCCTATTTCACGTCCTGTACAAGAAAGCTCGCGACCGCGACTTATAAAAGTAGGTTAAAGAGCAACGACTATCTTTTCCTACTGAACTAATCAAAAGCTGCCACGTGGACTAGACGTTAGACACAAACGAGATTTTCCTTTAAAAATTTGGATTTCACAACCGCTAATGAGTAGTAGTGACTGCGAATTGAGACCGTCCAACATTTAATGTAGAATCTGTCAAGCATGTCTCAAATATTTGATGAGCGAAGTTCTGCAACATCTATTTGGTGAAGTTTGGCTATAAAATACTCAATCAAATAGCCATGAAGAAGGTCGCTAAGAAATTTATTACAAGTAATTAAAGCTCTCAATCTTTGCTACTCATTTTCTTCAATTTTCTTTATGAAATTGTAAGTGTTAGGTGTGAGCATTAAACACCAAGTTGTAAGGTTG
>CATIWR010044191.1:0-47841 GCA_949677035.1 Omphalea diandra
TAACTTAAAAATTGATAAAAATACTCTTATATATACAAATATAATTTTTTTTTATTTTTTCATTTATCAGATATTTAATATTAAAATGGAAATTTAATATTATTATTCAAAAATTATATTTTATTTTTATTCACAAAAAATTTGAACAATTAATTTTTATTCACAAAAAAATGAAAAGGAAGTAAATTGCTCTAACAAATAACTAAGGGCAAATGTATAATTGTATGGCCAAATAACTTTTGAACCAATGGAAACACCCCAAATTGGGGCGTTTCAATTTAAAAGTTTGGGTGGTAATGGATTGGTTTACCAAAACCTCTCAAACTAATCTATTCCACTCCAAAACCTTCTATCCAAACACCAAAATATTTTACAAACCAATTCATTTCATTCCATTACAAACCAACAATCCAAACAATGTGTTAGTGAATGAACAAACTAGTGACACAACATTGTGTTACAATTAGAAGCTGCACTGTGTCCATCATGCCCATCATTAGGAGGAACTACCTGTAAGATTATGATTATCAAAAGCTTCATTCTTCTTTTTTCCCCCCTTCTTTTTAATTGCAACGAGGAAAAAGAGGATTTGTTCTTTTTTTTTTAAAAAATATCAGCTACTACAATGATCATTCGGTGGTCAGTATTGTCTTCAAATTTCTTGGAGGATGTCTGAATCTTATTCACACGTTCACGCATTCAAAACCTGTCTGTTGTTTCTGCAAAATCTTTTATCAGAAGCATTTTAGAAGGCATGTATTCTTTAACACCTCCTCTCATTATTCACTCCTTCATGTGTCCAAATTTGGTGGCCACGGCAACTAATTCATCTATATATTTGTAGCTCTTTTTGCTTACCATGTAGTATTCTGTCTGCTACTGCTATTTCAATTAACTATCTTCCCCTCTTTATAACTTTAGATGGCAGATGGAGGCTTGGAATACACTGTTGATCAAGCGCTTATGTCAATAGGGTTTGGAAAATTCCAATACCTTGTGCTTCTTTATGCTGGCATGGGTTGGATTTTGGAGGCAATAGAGATGATGCTTCTCTCTTTTACAGGACCAGCAGTTCAGCGTCAGTGGGGTCTTACTTCTCATGAAGAAAGCCTAATAACCGTGCTGTTTTTGTTGGTATGTTGGTTGGAGCATATTCATGGGGCTTAGTTTCAGACAAATATGGAAGAAGATTGTCCTCTTATCATTTCTTTTTCTTCAATTTCTTTTTTCACTTATATTTTTATACATCTCTTTGTCTTTTCCCCCATCATTTGTCACATATTCAACAGTATCCTTTATCTACTGCTTTATTTAGTTTTAGGAAAAAAACAAGAAAGAGATTAAAGAATGAACAAACTATTTTAGTTCCACATCCTTTTGTATTTTACAAACATGATGTTATTGACAATATGCAGATAGCTTTGCAATCGCTACATGGATGACATATCAGATTATTCCTTTCCATTTATGTGTGAGCTTTTTCAAACTGTCATGGCATAGGGAAAATGGCATCTGAAACTGAAAGTTTTTAAAAATTTAGAAACCAGTAAAGCGTTGTTCTCTGACTTTCTGTTTGTAATGGAATAAAGGGACTGGATAGATGGGATTGATATCTGCTCTGTCATGCTTTTGTTTAACTCTTCCCAATTGTGCAAACATCAAGCATATGGATTTGTTTTCAGTGACATGATTAAGGAATTGTTGCGGTTCGTGGAGTTGATTCAAGGTTTCCTTTTTGTTTTATATGTTAAAAGATTCGGATGAAAAGATCATCAAAATAGGTTCATTATTACTTCGATCTAGCATATATTAATCTTTCTATGACTATTCCTTTTCTTTTTCCTTCTTTTTTATCAAATTACATATGGTGCAACTCTTCTGGCTGATATATAATCTGGTTTTTAGCCATACCTCTCCTTAAAGAGCTGTCAAGTTCATATTGTCTCTCTCCTAAATATTAAAAAAAACAAATGCTGCATTTGTTTCTTGTACTAATACTTTAATATTTTGCTGCCTGATCACTTATGTAGTCTTTGGTGTTGTTCAGGAAGGGATTTCTGGTTACAGCAATAGTTACTTCTGGAGCTGGATTTTTGAGCTCCTTTGCTCCACACTATTTGGTATTGATTTTTTCTCGTTGTTTGGTTGGGCTTGGTTTGGGAGGTGGTCCTGTACTTTTAGCCTGGTTTTTGGAGGTTATACCTGTAACAGAGAGAGGCGCCTGGATGGTTATTTTTCGAGGATTCTGGACTATTGGAACACTTCTGGAGGCTGCTTTCGCATGGGTATACTTGTAATTTCATCATCATTTTTTGCTATCACCTTCTTATTATGTTAATCCTAGTCCACTTACCCTTTGGTTGGTGTTGACAAAATTGAGTTTTTATATTGGCGTGGAACTCTTTCATCCATCAACATGCTATAGTTCATTTAGATTCGGCTTTCACAGCACTGGTAAAAGATATTTGCCTTTGCTTTTTTCAGTTTAACAATATCTGATGCTTAAGTTAAAATATATGGTGGACAAGATCACAGGGACCCTGAAATTTGGGGAATTTTATTTGCTTTGGGTTAAAAGTGTCTAAATATTGTTGTACGCGCTATGGATGTATGTCTATTCCTTCTTCTAGCAATTTTACCTTCTCTATTATTGTTGATAGCTTTTGTTTGTCTTTCAAGTCCTTGTGTTAGTTCTCATTTATTTTTTCTTGGTGTCCTAACTGATATCTGACGCAGAACATTATTGAAGCATATGTGGGAAATAGATCCAAAATCTGATGGGTTGTATTTGAATAGAAATTTTCAAAGCCTAAGATTTGTATTTCAGTTCAAAGCATGTAAGGATTTTGACATGTGAAAAATTTGTACGTAACTAAATTTTGTATTGTATTTGAGCTACACCCTTTTTAAAGTGAGCACCGAATAAATATTTTTAGCATTCATGGAACCTAATCTCCATTTAACAAATCTATGCAAGAAAAGAAAATTCATATATCATAAACACCAAACTTGAATCTAATTCAAATCCCTTCCATCTTAATTCTCATCTATTAAGGCATACTCCTCAGGAGTTTTGTGCCATTCCAAAATTCTGCCTTTCCTTGATATCAGTGTATCGCAATTAATTTTCATCTCGTTCCATGAAGTTTGGCAGCATTAGCTAGCAATTCACTGTAGTCTGCATGGAATGTTTTGGATGTCTTTAAACTAATTTTATTATTCACTGTAATTTTTAACTGTTCAAGAACATACTCTTCTTCAAATTTTGACAAACTCATTTCTCTTAGAATTTAGGTCATGGATCATTAATAGCAAGATGCCTTAAAAGGGGTTTGAACTCATTGTTGTGCTGTCCATTTGCAGATTATCATGCCAAGATTGGGTTGGAGGTGGTTACTTGCTCTACCTGCATTGCCGTCATTGCTTCTCCTTATATTTTATGAAGGTATTTAAGCTTGAAAGGTAGAAAGAATGATGCTCTTAGGATTTTAGAGAAAATAGCCAAACTAAATGGAAAAGGGTTGCCTCCTGGTATTCTGGTCACTGAACATGAAATAGAACTACAAGAGAAGAGTCCTCCAGCAAAGGGTGGAGATTTTCTGTCAGAAGATAAAGATGATAATGTTATCCATCATCTTCCCAGGTGGAAGGATTCGGACTGGGGGGTGTTAAAATCCCTGTTAATGCTTCTTTCACCAAAGGTAGTTAGGTTAACCATTCTCTTATGGATTGTATTTTTTGGGAATGCATTTTCGTACTATGGCCTTGTGTTGCTGACCACTGAGTTGAACAATGGGAGTAATAAATGCAATCCAACTGAAGTGCATTCACAAAAGTCTGGCAGTGCTAACTACAAATATGTTGTCATCACTTGTGTTGCAGGTAAGATCATGTAATAAATAGAATAATGCTTATTTGTATGACGAAGGTGATTTTTGAGCTCCCTCAGATGCAGCTTAATGACATCTACCTTTAATTTGCTTCAAGAGCTTCCGGGGCTTGTCCTGTCAGTTCTCACAGTTGATAGATTTGGTCGTAAACTTTCAATGGCAGCTACGTTCTTAATCTGTTGCATCTTCCTGCTACCATTGGTGGTCCATCAGTCTCCTGCGCTAACAACAGCCCTTCTCTTTGGAGCTCGAATATGCATCACAGGAACCTTCACAGTTGTCTATATTTATGCTCCAGAGGTAAATCAAGGGAGTTGAATTTTCACTAAATAATAATTATTTATTGTGAAAGAAGTGTTTTATATATGTATGCATGAAGAATTAATTGAAAATACTTAATTTCCTTGTTGCTTTCTTAGAACCGATATTATTATATATTTATTTTTCTTTGAGTACATTATGCTTTAGTCTGAAGAAGAGTATCACTAATTATTTAGAGCTCCTTGTTCTACAAAACTAGATAATGAGGCACACGTGTGCATGCACATCTCCATAATATCTCTAGTCCTAAAGACTGGATTTAAAGGAATAGAATTTTAAAACTCACGGACAAAAGGATGAATATTTTTTTTAAAAAAAAGTCAGATTATCTCATCTGTTGACTCTGTCGGCAATAATCTCTCCACTTCCTCATTTGTTAAAAGGAGTAAGACATTTTTGTTAAAGGTGCAAACTGCCTTTTCTATCTGTAATAATATGTTGATTAGTCCTCTATTTTATTTTTGTATTATTATTTTTTTACGTTTGATTGTTGTTGCTTATGCAACCTCATAGTTATGTCTTTGAAGGATAATGTCAATGATATATATTTGATTTTGAGAAGGGGAGGAATGCGTCATGATAAATTAAAGACTAGGGAAGATAGTAAGGGCTCATGAACATGGAATCATATTCATCAAAACGGATATGTATGGCAATTATTGGAATCACAATCATCCCTTGTATATGGAAGGCGCAACAAATGGTTAACATTCGTTAATAATGGCTCTTCTGTGAACATTATGTCATTTGCTACTTTCAAAACTATTAGTGGAAAAGTAGAGAATGTTGTTCTCCAACCTATAACAGTCTTTGGATTTGACTCATCATTCTTAAAGACTTTAGGTTATGCAAATGTTAATTTTAGATTAGGTGATATTAGAAAGCCCACTACATTTCACATCCTTGATGCTCTAGTGTCTTGCCAACTTCTTTTTGGAAGGGAGTGACTCAATGAGCATAACTTCATTTCGTCCACTTTGCACTAGTGCATAAAAGGTTATTGGAAGCGAAAAGATATTTACACGCTTGCTACCAAAAGGCCCTTTGAAGTATGTGAGGCGCATTTTACTGAAGCTAAAATTTTTAATGAGTTTGTCAAAAAGGAAGTAGCCATTGTTAAACCAAGAGGAGCTACATTGCCCACCTGGGAGGATTTGCAAGGTAATGATGCTAAGGGGAAGAAAAGATCACGCAGTAAGAATAACAAAAAGAGAAGTAGTAAGTGTAACATTTGGGAAAACATCAGTGTTGAAGCTTTCACACGTCCAAACGAGAAGAAGATATACCATTTATGACAGTGTCTAGGGTCTAATAAGCACTTTCTTACATGGTAAATTAATGGTCTTTTTATTTTGTATTTCAAAGAAGAGTTTTCATGTAATCATACGCTAAAGTTATATAATCAATGCAACACATGTATTATGTAACTTCCCTATCACATGTTGTTGAATGAACAAAATCTCATTTTATAAAAAAAGAAGGTGAAAACAAAATATTCTAAACCTTTTCGTACATATAATGCACCTTTAAATCCTCTCTTCAAAGAAGACACCTCTAAACCCTTTTTTTCATAAAAGACACCTCTAAGTCATCTCCTACATGAAGTGCACCTTTAAACCCTCTCTTACATAAAATGCACCTTTAAACCCTCTCTTACATAAAATGCACCTCTAAACTCTTTTATACATAGAAGACACCAATAAGCCATATAGAAGGTAGTATGAGACACCTTTGACTCCTTTATTGAGGAAAAAAAAAAAGAGGAAGGGATGTAGATCTCGCTAATGAACATCACACAAAAGGTATCACTAGTTTTCTCCCTCATAAGGGAAACATACTTAAATCCTTTATTTTAAAAAGGAAAATTACGTGCCTTACATCTTGAAGGAGGGTGTGACATCTTAAACTTGCCCACCTCATATGTTAAGGGGGCATATCATCCCAAGATGGTTTACAATACATGTAATGGGAAAGACATAACATTTTAAACCTATTCACCTCATATACCAAGGGGGACAATATCTTCACAAAAACGAACTCAACCATCTTATATATTTGGCAAAAACATACTTGAAAAAAAAAAGGAAATTTATCGCTTACTTTCCCTCATGAGAAAGGAAGGTGTTACATGCCTTCCTTTATGAGGGCAGACACTTATGAGGCAGGCGGACAAGTCTCTCTCTTCCTCACGAAGCGAGGCAAGCATTGTTCACCCACCATTAAGGGGTAGGTGAGAAAGGCAAATGATACTTGTCATCCCTTGCAAGTCAAACAAGCAAGTCACTTGTTCTCCTACGTAAGGAAGGCAGACATTGCTCGTTGTTCCCCTCGAGATAGGGAAGTACTACTCGCCCACCCTTGCGAGGCAGGTAAGCACTGCATGAACACCCTCAAAAGGTAGACAGGCAAACCATTTGCCGCCTCCCTATACCTTATGTGTTGAGGGGCGTTTATCATACTTAGTCATGCCCAAATCTTGCAAAACATAAATCACATAAAAGATAATATGGTTGATTCGATGGTAATAATTTTGAAAAAAATCATAAGTAGATATCATTAAGCAACCAAAGGGAAACCTAAAGTTCATGATTAAACATAATAATAATAATAATAATAATAATAATAATAATAATAATAATAATAATAATAATAATAATAATAATAATAATAATAATAATAAAATAATAATAATAATAATAATAATAATAATAATAATAATAATAATAAATAATAATAATAATAATAATAATAATAATAAAATAATAATAATAATAATAATAATAAAACATTAAAATGAGTAAATAATACATAGAGGTGTGTGTATATAATAATAAACAATTATAATGATAAAATATCAATAAATAAATACATGAATGATAAAATAAAACAACATAATAATGATAATGATAAGACGCGATATTTTGTTCTAAATCACAATACATCATTATGGGTGTAAAATGTAGATGTTTGGAAAATAGGTCATAATAGGTTAAATATATTTATACAAACCTTGGGCCAATTAGGAGGATTTAAAACTTTTGTTCATAAATTTATGCTAGAAAAATGTTTCTATAGCATATTAATTTTCATCCCACGTAAAATTTTTGAATGATTAACAAATGTAATCAAATCAAGAGTCCTGATTAAAACCAACAACACTTAAAATATCTCCCTTTTCACCATTACTAAGAGAGGTTTTAGGCATGAATCCCTAGGAACATTCACCACATCTTAGGCAATTTAATCTCTAGAATCCACTTGCCATCCACCATACCCACTTGCCTTACTTTCTCTAACTTCTCCTTGTCATACGACCTTCTCACCTTACTCTCCCAAATACCATAATCCTTATTGACCTTAAAGTGATGCTACATACCTCTCTAACCCAAATCACACATTATCCAACACCAACATCTATCTTACCAAGTTTCCTACATCTGCACTTTTTTTTCCTTGAAAATTTAAATATACATTTAGTGGTTGTTTTGCAAGAAAAAAAAAAAGATTAAGGTGGGTGGGCTAAAAACAGGAAAAATTTTTTTTTATTATTTGAATTTATTTATTAATTAATGAATTTGTTAATAACGAGTTTCTACACAATACATTTTAAATAATGATTTTAAAAATTACAAATATAATAAATTATTATGATTAATTAGTTTAGTAAACTATTGTACATTAGATTTTTCTATCAAAATAGTGTATTCAATTAATATTTTTATAAACTTTTTTAAGTGAATGACTTTTATAAAATTTATAGATTTTTATGAAGTTTATAAATTTATGAATGATTTTAAAACACTTTATTTTTTAAATCTATAAAAGTTTTGAGAAATATTAAGAAAATGTGAAAGAGAATTTTTTAGATGTTTTATACTAAAAAGTTATTCAAAATCTATTTCTTTTAAAAGTCAATGACTTTTTGAATATTGATTAACTTTTATAGACTTTATAAAATAATAATTGAATGCACCTGATTTTTACTAACTTTTTTAAGTCTTTAAAAATATTTATTGAATGTCTCTGATTTTATATATTTTTTTAAGTCTTTAAAAGTTTTTATTGAATACCACTTGACTTTTAAAGAGTCTTTGAAAATTATTATTAAATATCCCTAATTTTTAAAGTTTATAAAAGTTTTTAATTCTCTCAGGCTTAGGCTTTGCATGAGAGTTTTGAAAGTGATATAAAAAAAATTAATAAGGGTGAAATAACGGAGTGAAATAGAAAATAATAAAATATTAATTACCCTTACCTTGTTTGCAAGTTTTAAAAAAATATGAATTTAAATAAAACAATAACATTAATTTTATTTGAGAATTTTAAAATATAAAGAAGAGTTAATTAAAAAATATCAAATTGATAATTATATCTAAGATACAAAATATTGTATTGGATACTATCAAAGTTATATTCATCTTATAATATACTTTATTTTTGACATTTTTTTTTCATTATATTATCTACTTTCTAAATTAAAGGTTTAAAAGTTAAATTATACAAAAATGAACTTTTATCAGTCTTCTACTCCTATTAAAGTATACTTTTAAACAAAATTAAATATTTGTAGCTTTTTCATTGTTCTTTTAACCATATTAATCCATTCTCATTGAGGCTATAATACACTTATATAAAAGAGAGAGTGGAAATAAGTTTCTCCATGCGCGCGTTGTCTAATCTAACTGCCTCGCTTAAACAATTGAATTCAAGACACCACATTTTATTTTTATTAACATTAACTGATTTTTTATATTAATTAAATTAATTATTTAATATAAATAAATCAAACTGAACCAAGAAAAAGAAAAGCAAGACACTTCTTCTTCTTTCTTTTGTTGCTAAATAAAAAAAAATTTATTTTCTCTTTTTTAGTTTTATTACATATAATACTATACTCCGTACGGATACGATATATTAGATACTGTTGCTGTTATTGTTAAGCTTAGATTCTGGTGGCAGTGTTGAAGAGATCTTGCTGCCTGTGCTGTGATTCATGGCGGCAACACAATCTGAAACTCCAGATCGTACCACCACGGGTACTTTGGACTATTCCCTCCCACCTACCCTTATACACATACTAGTAATCGTAATTTTGATCTACTTATTGCTCTCTCTCTCTTGCTTTTTTTGTTTTAATTTGATTGATGGTTCCCTTTTTTTTTTTTTTTTTTTTGTCTATATTTCATCCGAAGCTCGATTAGTCAGAGGATATCTTTCTTCTTCATGTGATGCCAATTCTTTCTCTCTTCATCTTCTGTTTTTGTGCGCGAATCTGATTGCGCTTTTAACTTTCTATGCCGTGTTTGTGTTTTCCGGGATTTTTGATTTTGATGGTTTCCCAACTTATTATATGTTATTGTTACTTGATAAGATTTATTTGATCTGGGCTTCATCTAGATACATAGTTCTTTTGTGCTGAGATCTGAGATGGGAGTGTAGCGAGGTGACAATAGTCACCCTATATTCTAGGTTTTCTTTATCACGCATTAACAATATTTCGTACAAAAATGATCGTGGAGTTCATGTTAAATACTAGTTTCTTTAACCCTATATTGCGAACAAAGTCGAGCGTGTTTCAGGAGATAGATAGATGTGCTAGATTATATCATTGTCTTCTCCATTTCTTTTAGTAGCCTTTCAGGATCTGCATTGGATGTCATTTTCTGTGAATTGAAATAAAGTTAATTGCTCTGTTGCGCATCGTATTGTGATTTCCATGTCCTATTGTTCTGGGATTCGTTTTGCAGATTTTATACTCATCTCACCAAATGGGGGGGGGGGTGGGGGGGGTGCAAAACACAATATTAAAGTATGATAAATGAACTGCTGTAAATTTGGAGAATTTCAAATCAATCAAATTTCCTTCTGACTCTGTGCATCATCTGTGGGGATTTAAACAATTGTTTTGTTTACTTCTACCCTTGTTAGGTTGGGGATTTCGTCTAAGAGGACTGCTACAATTAACATGTTATTTGCTGATGAACCAAAACTAATTTGTGTCAAAATCGAATTTGACTCATTATCATTAACTCATTAATGCAAAAGTTAAAATGCACAATCATAGACTGAGGACAGAAGAAACAAGATTACTTAATTAGTGAAGTGTAAACATATATTAGGCCCTGTTACTCATTGTTTTGCAAATATCTTATTGATTTATGGGTACTTATAGTTTCTGGCTTAGGTGACGCTTCAATGATTTCTTGAATTCAGTAACCTTTATTTCATGTGCTTCAAGATTTCAAACGATAGCTTCTAAGCTTGATCTCTAGTTGGGATCTCTAATAGATTAAAGCATTTTTCATGTTTAGATTTTGGTTGCTAATGATGCCCTTTTGTTGTATCATATACTGGAGTTGTGCATTGTTATTCTAACTTTTTGTTCTTCATTGTACATAGTGTTAGTGCTGAGGTTATTGGTAGAAGCAATTTCTTTTCACTCTCAAATATTCATGTTGTTCCATTTACATGTGTGCATAGGTGTGCACGTGTGGATTTGTGCGCACATATTCATAGCTTCAAGTTTTGCTATCCACACTTTTAGCTTTGGTTGGTCAATAATTTGTACTGCTTGTGTTTCTAAGACTCTACTACTAAGTCTCTGAGCATACTGATCATGGATGCAGAAGAGAAACCTGCTGAACCAGATAACATGAAGGAGCAGGTAGATATATAAACACTTCAATCTCAATCATGTTAGTGTTTGCTTCCTTGTGGATCAGTTTAAATAAATACTTTAGTGACAACCCTTGTCTGTTAACTTCTTATCAGCCTCTTTCTACAAAAAATGAGACATCAATTTCTCCCAATTCCTCTCAGGATCCTGCTGCTATAGGTCATCAAAGGGACAACACTGGTCACTCAGGATCTTTTGGTTCACCTGGAGATCGCATGGGTTATCCTCCTAATATTTATGCCCCTCAAGCACAGGCCTTCTACTATAGAGGTGGGTAATATTTGTGTGGTCCACGTTAGAAGACTTGAATATGGCAAGCTTAGGTACCTGCTCATAAAGATAATCATGGGTAACAGGTGAAATAGATACGTGCATAGATGGAAATGAAAGATAAAATTATCTGTAAGAAAAAGATAAAAATTAAAAGAAAAAATGGGGACGGGTGAGACCATGGATTTAAATAACGGTTGTTACGCAATGTAACAGTCATTATATAACGTTATTTTGACCTTTTGTTACTGTTATGGCCGTTATTCAAGGCTCGAAAAATTTCTGTATTACATAACGGCCATTGTGTAATAATAACGATCGTTATATAATGGTAGCAGCCGTTACATAACAGACCATATTTTTTGAAATTGTTTGCTCTTCTTTGATTTCCTTTTTTCCCATTTCCTTTGTGTCAAATCAAAACTCAACCAACTTACTTTTCAAAAATTTTTCATAGATTAACTCAAAAAACTAAAAAAAAAAAAAAAAAAATTAAAGATTGAAATTTATGATTATTGATTAGATATACGTCATAGTTTTAGTGATTTATGAAAGTATTTTTACTTTGCAACATTTTGCAATTTTTTGCATAAAAATTGCGTAGTTATGGCTGCGATAGCCCCCTTACTATTACACATGACCACAATTTAAATCCATGGGTGCGACCCATTCCGCCTTATCCCTGAGGTGGGGCATGTATGATATTTTGTACTGAGACAGGTTTGGGTTTGGCAGAGCCTGCCTCTGGCCATTTTTAATTTAGCTGCAGTATTCTTGTTCTTCTGTTGATTTCTGATTTCAATCAATGAGATTGTTCTCTTTCATGATATCAACCAGGTTTTGACAATGCCGTTAGTGAATGGGATGAGTATCCTCCATATGTCAATGCAGAAGGATTCGAAATTGGATCATCTGTGAGTACTTTTTTCTTTCCCTCAGATCCTTTTACATGTTCTTTAATAAATTTCACTTGCTATATTCATTGCTAAGTTGGTCTTCCTTAGGGTGTCTACAATGACAATGGCTCTATTCTATTCCATGCTGGATTCAGTTATGGTCCACAAATGCCTTATGGACCATATTCTCCAGTCACAACACCATTGCCTTCTGTAGCTGGAGACGGTCAGTTATACTCCCCGCAGCAATTTCCATTTACAGGCCCACCTTATTATCAGCAGTTAGGTCCTCCTAGTACACCATATTCACCAAAACCAATTTCCCAACCAGAGATCAACACCTTAGCAAGTATCGATCAACAAGGTGATAACATGCTTTTTGGCCCAAGACCTAGTTATGCCCCTCATCTGGGATCCTTCGGTAGGGGTAGTTTTCCTGCAAATCTTGGTACTCTTGGTTTTCATGATTTGCAACAGGGGTTTGATGGATTGAGGTCTGGAGGATTTTGGTCAGATTGGTCAAAACCCTCTGATGGACATAGGCCTTTGACTCCCTTATCACCTGCAGTTTCTCCGCAGCCCATTGGCACATTTGGGTCATATGGACAGAATATATCTGTGGTTTGTTCTCTTGCCTTGTAAATATATGCCCTCTAGTGATCTAATCTAATGTTTTCCATTTATTCTCTTTGACAATTTCTACTGTGCTTCCTTATCTTCTATTTGTAATGAATACATACAAAAAAGAGTAGGCAAACTGCTTAAGCAATCAAGTACAGTTTTAGTAAATCAAATTTGTCCCCAATTTCAAATTATTTATTTGTTCACCATTTCCATAGGTAGAATAGAAAGCACGTCCAATAACTTGCGCTACAATTTTACGCGATCAATAACAAGTACGCATTTTATGTGGACAATCGAACTGTGCTGAGGAGCTGGGTATTTGACTTTTTACCACTTGAGGGCTGGGAACCATTACCTTTTGATATCAATAATTATGTCATGGCATCATGGCTTAAGGGGGCAAAGATTCCTGGTAACAAATGTGAATGATGAAATTCAAACTTTTATACATGTATTTGTGTATGTTAATCAGTAAGATGCCGATAACTATTGGTGTGGATCATTATGATAATCTAGGTGGCAGCTGTAGCTTATCTTGAGCATATATTTTCGGGTATAACCAGATAATTGTAATTGTTGATAGTGGTAAGTGATGAGCACTTGTATTACTCTCCGGAGTACAGTGTTAAAAGAGTAGGATTATGATTTTACGGCTGAAGCTGACAAATTAACTTCTTGCAGGCATCTCAACAAAAAGGATCTTTGTATGGTGTTGGATCTGGTTTGAACTCCTACACTAGAGGCTACGTCCACAGTTGTTTCAACCAGGGCTCTGGCTTTGGCAGTGCATCCATATCTAGCATGGGGACAAACAATCGGGGTTGGCTTTCTCTTGAAAACAGCAGAAGACGGGGCAGGGCTAGTATTTCTCTATGTGGCTGTAATGGTGGTCTTGATATCCTTAGTGAGCAAAACCGAGGACCAAGGGCCTCCAAGCCTAAGAGTCAAAATACAGCTGAACTTACTTCTGTTGATAATAGCAAATACAACAAATCAATTGCCAAGATCCATGACGAGTCATACAACCAGCCGGATTTTATGACTGAATACAATGATGCTAAGTTCTTTATCATCAAATCATACAGTGAAGATAATGTGCACAAGAGCATTAAATATGGCGTGTGGGCCAGCACACCAAATGGGAACAGAAAATTGGATGTTGCTTATCATGAAGCTAAGGAAAAGCATGACTTCTGTCCGGTGTTTCTCTTCTTCTCTGTAAGTTTCTTACTCCCAAATTTTCATAGTATAGTAAACTATGTTGGGAGATAGGTAATGATATCTACATGAATTTGTGATGGATGAAGGCTCTTAAATGGGATTCCTAGGGCTGCATTTATTGTATTGAAGGTTAAGAATCTAGGAAAAGGAAAAATTATTTATGAACCCCTCTTTTTGTTTGGCACTGTTTAAAAAGTGAGTCTCAAAAAATCAGAGTGATGTCAGATTAAATATTATTTTCATGCAGTGTCATTTTTGTTTCATTTTATTTTTATTGAAAGAACACTTCTTACAGAACTGTTTTGTGGCTTTTGACTTTCTCCCAGTCAACATCAATTTGATGAGATCTGTGCAGTTTGTTTGCTTATGTTAGAGGAAGCATCTTTTGTGGAACGTTATCCACTAACATTGAACATTCTATTGAAGGTCTAAAGGTCTGAAAAGATGTTGCTTCTTTGTTTTATTCTCACTAGTTGGAACATACTTTTTCCATTGCTTCATTGTCCATGTAAGTGCACAGATTTCTTGTCGCCTGATGGTTGGTATTTTGTCCTACCCAACTTTTTAGGAAACTGTAATTGCTGTATCTTTGTTGTTGCTTCTGGACTTCTAGTTCACGGTGGTTGCTTTTTATCTTTAATAATCTGGCAAATCTTTCTTATTGTGGTTAATCACAGGTGAATGCTAGTGCTCAGTTCTGTGGGGTTGCTGAAATGGTTGGACCTGTTGATTTTGACAAGAGTCTGGACTATTGGCAGCAAGATAAGTGGAATGGGCAGTTCTCTGTGAAGTGGCATATTATTAAAGATGTCCCAAATAGTCAGTTTCGTCACATTGTGCTGGAAAATAATGACAACAAGCCTGTCACTAACAGTCGAGACACACAGGAGGTAGAAATTCCTTGGAATTTAAAGTAATCATTATTGCTTAGCAGTTTCATGTTTTAGGGATGACCTAGTCTCAAAATTGGTTAGTTTTTTGGGCTTGCAGCAATCTAGACCCTGAGATTGCCACTTAAAAATGCACCCCACAATCGCCTGCAGGATTCTATAGTTTATTCAATAATCTCGGCTTTCCCTGTGAAATCTCCCATCCAACAGTTCCTTGAAGTTTTCAGTTTTCACAAATTTCAACACTCATTTTTTTACATAGTTACTTGATTAAGTTCAGTATTTAGATAAATAATGTGATTTTGGGCTGGTGGTTAGAGAGTGCATAAATTTGTTTTCATTATTGTAGTAATGCGGTGCTTATGATTTTATTTTTCTGCTTTCTATGCCTGACTATCAAATCTGAATGTTGCAGGTGAAATTGGAGCAGGGTGTTGAGATGTTGAACATTTTTAAGAACTATGAAACTGAGATGTCAATTCTAGATGATTTTGACTTTTATGAAGACAGACAGAAGGCCATGCAAGAACGCAAGGCCAGACACCAAGGGAGCACGATGGCTTCTGGTAGAGTTGGAGAAAATGAGCACAGAAATTCTGTTGCATTACCCAGTGATTTCGTGAAGCAAATGTCCAAGAGTTTTGCTCAAGTTGTGCGCGTGGATGAGCCCAATAAAGAAGGCCCTGAAGCTGATAAAGCCAGCTCCATGTCAGATGGCTTCACCCACACCACAGTTAAGGTGGAAGATGCAATCACAGCTGTCTCCTCTGGGAGGAGCAGCTAGGAAGACTGAATACAGGTGAGATTGAAGAGGGCTGCAGGGTGCTTGCGGTGCTTGTGACATGGGCTCGTGGTTGGGTATGATGTTATTATGAGCAAGGTAGATATGTGATGTCTCAGAATTGATTGGAGTGCATCGGTATAATCTGTATATGGACGAAAAGTGTTGTATGAGTTTGTAGAGGACTGATGTGCTTCATGTATGATATGTGTCTTTTGAGTGTTGCATTATAGGTACAGTAATGACTTTTTTCGTTCGTTTATTTGTCCTTGTCTCTATTTTTATTTTTATTGTTTTGAAGTGACAGGGAGAGAGAGTAGGGATTTGGGGAGTGGAGATAGTGGGTGACGTGATGCGTTTGTAGTTGTTCAACTTTTCAGTTATCAGGCGTAGTTTAATAAAGAATGCAGCAAAAGATGTTGAAGCAAGATTGTAATTTGTGTCGTGGATATAGAGTTGGCGAGGAACTGTTGATTTATTTACGGGCTCTTTTAGGTATGGCATTTAGTTATATCAACATTACTATTGCGTTTAAGGGCGCACTCGGTCATTGAAGAAAACTATTTATTATATAATTTTAATATTTAACGTTAATTTTCCATATCTTGAACATAATACCTTTTAACGTTATTTTTAATTATTATTTCAACATTAATTTTCTATTTAATGTTAATTTTCTATATTTTACCTTAATTTTTACTATTTTTTATTTGTAAGATTTAACTTTGAACATTCAAACATAGTTTATAGTAATGATAATTATACTAAATCATATTTGCCATTGATTTTGAGTATATAATAATAATATTATTTGTTTATTTTTATAATATTTTTATTTGATTTATATTTTATGAATAAATTTGTATTTATATTAAAAAAATATAACTCTTAGCTATATGAAGCATTATTCGAAAAAGAACAGGAGTTCCAACTTCAAAAATTTGTATGTATTATTGGATTGAAAGAAATATGTTATGTAGTATTGAATTGAATGGAGTTGGAGAGTGATGAGGCAGGAAAGAAGAATCATGTACAATCTCTTGCACTGAATTAGTTTGAGCTTGCAGAATGCATGGATTGATTTGATTCGTGCATACTAATTGCATCATAATAATCCATGGAGCATATTTAAGAAAAAATATACAGCGTGGAAATTCTGCTCTTCATCCATGACAATGAGACGCTTTAGTTCTCAATTAAAAAAGTAGCCTAAATGCATTTGAAGCCTCAGGATTATCACACAATTTTCTATTAAATCCCTTTAATTTTTATTCATATATATATATATATATATATTGAGTCCATATATTTTTATTTCTTCAATTGACACTTTTCTAACTATTTCATCTAATTGATTCTATACTAATAAAAATCTAGTTTGACAAAAATGTGATACGTAGCATTATAAATTAATAATTGTGTATAAGTTGAGGTGGATTCTAAAAAAATTTTATTTTGAACATAATTTTACTATTGTCTCTCAATTCTTTCTCTCACCTTTTAATATCTCTCTTAATTTTTTCATCTCATTTGATATTTATTTAAAATCGATCATTTTCTATCAAGCAAGTCCTCGTCACTAGAACTCAAATCAAATCCTCCTTTCTTTCTAGCCATACTAGTTGATTTATCCAATATTGTTTGCATCTTCAACATTTAGCTACCACCTCTTTATTTGATTTTTGAGAATAAATGATTTAGCTATTTGTGAAGTGGTAATCAATAGCCAACTCAGAGTAGTTTAGTTATACATTATTTAATCCATTTATTTTGTTTGAATTTATGTACGTAGTCTATCAAACATCAATTAAATTCTAACAAAGAGATTAGAAATTAACATTAAAATTGACAGTTCAAAATCTTTATGAGATTATAGTAACTGCTAATTGATAATCCAAAATCCTCATGAAATTATAACAATTGCTAATCTTTTTTTGAAAGATAGTTCATAAGTTTTCAAATTAGATCTAATTAGGAGTAATATAAATACAAAATACTATCTACAGAAATAAATACAAATAAATAAGAGAATAAAAAAAAAATAACTTCAACGATTAGTACTAGAGAAAGATTTATAGATATACAATATAAATAATAGAAGAAGATCTAATCTTCTCAATGGTCTTCATTGCATCCATCTCTTCCATAAAAATTTGTTGGTCCCAAACCACACATTCATGATTGATAAAATTTCCAACTCTATGTGCTTATTTTTATAGTAAGTAAAGTTTGTGGAATTACCATTATACATCTATTGTAAAAGTAGATAGATTTTGCTCTTATTCTATTGTTGTTATGAAAAGGCTTATGACGATGCTTGATTTCTTTTTCTCATGTGCAGAGAGCTCTATAAATTTTCATGCTTGTGATGACATGTCATGGGAGCACTGTCAATCATCATATCAAAGTAAATCTTAAAGTTTGTCATGGTAAAAAGAAAATTGAATTAAAAATTTTTAGAAAGAGAGAGAAAGAAGCAATTGATGATTTTAATTATAATTATTGATGATAAATATATTTCATAATCTTAAGTGAGTGTAAAAGATAATTGTCATACAAATGGATATTAGCAAAATGGTTGCATTTTATATGTGGCTTTTTTAATTCAATCAACTTCACCAACTTATCTTTTCACACAATTTTCATAGTATGTTATTAGAAGTGTTAACAGAGCAATTAAAAGAGGTGTCAATTGAAGAAAAAATAATAACATGAAGGCTAATAAATAAAAGTTGAGAGACTCAATACCGCAATTTGTGGTAATTTAAGGGCTCCAAATGTATTTAGCCTAAAAAAAATGTTTTTATTTCTATAATTTCAATTTTATCCTTTTCTTTGCTCCAAAGTGGAGTATATTAACAGTCTAATAATTTAGAAAATAAAAATATATGCATGTATTTATAATTATAATTCAAATTTATAAATTTACAATTGTGATCTATTTTTAAATTTTAATAATAATTATATTCTAATTAAAAATTTTAGAAAAAAGAAATATATTTATTAAATTATAATTAATTGATATTTAATTAATTAAACTATAATTAATAAAATAAATAATAACTACACTCATTTTTCTTTAAATTTATAATTAAATTATAATTATTATTAAAATTTAAAAATAAATTTTAATTATAAAATTTATAAGCTCGACAACAATTACAGATATGCATGAACTTTGAGATTTTCTGAATCATTAGCAGTATATTAATAGCAGTGGGGATTGTCAGGGTAGTAACGTTTAGGTCAAATGACGGAGCTTTCGATCCACAAAAACAATCCAAACAAGTGAGAGCTATGACTGTATCATCATCATCTTCTTCTTCTTTAAAAACAAGTAAAACAAGTAAGAAGATAATGGATGATGGATGACGGTGTACAAATGTCAACTCAATTTAGGGTATCGAATTTGGGATATGGAGGATGGCCCACTCTCATTGCTTTCCTCCTTATTTTCATCTTCCACTCTGCTAAACGCTTCTTCTCTTTCTCCTCTAAACGCCCTCCCGTTTCTTCCGCTTCCGCTGACAACCTCCAATTAGGGTACTGTTATTTTTCCTTAAAAAAAATTATTGAGGAAGTTAAATTAATCTTTTCTATTGAGTATTGACTAATCCGAATGAATTGGAATCTATTGATTGGATCTTGAAATTCCATTGGCATTTTTTTCCTTCCAAACTTTGTGGTATTCGTCTAATCTACTGCGAATGCTTACGGAGTATTTTCGCTTTTTTTTTAAATGAAATTCTAATTGATTGGAGCTGTGCAGAATCTCAGAGGTGGTATCAGAGTTAGATTTGAAGTTTTAATCAAAAATTTGGATGACAGTCTTATCCCTATCGAGAATGAGAAATGGGAAAACGTCATTCATAAAACTACCCATCTTCTATCCTACACTGCAAAATGCTGCAAACCTTATGTTTCTTTTCTTCTATTCTCCTATGCCTATGCCTATACCTATACATTCTTACTCTCTCGATTTGGATGATGTTGTTTTTTGCAGGTTGCTCCCATCAAATACTTGAGCGTCACAGTATTTGAGAATTGCTTCCCAGAAATTCTTTTCCATTTTTACATGGACAATCATTATAGAAAGCAGTGGGACAGCACCTTGCTCCAACATGAACAGCTGCAGGTCGATATAACTAATGCAACTGAATTTGGCCGCACCATTAAAACGTTTCCGCTCTTGACTCCTCCGGAATACGTACTCGCCTGGAAATTATGAGAAGCAAAGGATAAAACATTCTTCTTCTTCATAAAGGTAGTCATTTCCTGCTCTGTCTCTGCTACTATGACTTATCGCCTTTAGTCATCAATCTGTATTTTTCTGCTTCTCTGGTGTCACTAGAATTCCATCATTCTCTCACCTTTCTGTTATTTCTCTGCTTCAGAATTCTTCTGATCAGACAAGGGAACATACACTAGAGAATTTTTTGGTCAACACCAATTAAATGCATAGTAATCTGCTTCAATTGTTTCTCTTTCTCAAGTTTTACTATGAACTTTGTTTTTCTCAATAAGCTTTCCCATTTATTTGATATGGAGAGTTATATCATGGACATTGCATTTTATTTTGGTTGAATTTTTCTCAATGACTGACATTGAATTTTGTTTTCATCCATCCTCATTTATGGTGCTAAACTATTCCGCTTGGTGCTTCGGAAAATAACTTTTTTTTTTTTGGTTGTTGTGCTTACTATTTGGTTTGAAGGTGCTTACTTGTAGAGAAGTAACTTCCAAAGAAATGATATTTCCTAATTAGTTATTTTCTAGAAAGTTGAGTTCTTCAGTTTTTGGTTTGTATATTTTTTTTTCTCTAAGTGAATTAATATAATTTTGGTTTCATGTATCAACTTCCAGGCGAGTAACTATAGATTGCAATATTTTCTGTATAATAACGTAAAAAGACCTTTATCCTATAAAATAAACTTTTGTAAAAAAATTAATTTTTAAATAATTTATTGTCTTTCTACTTACCAAAGGAAGTCTAGTGTATTGACTTTCTTTTGAGTTAGTTATTTTATCAGCATTGATAATGTTGAGAGGCCAAAAGAAAGTGCGAGGTTCTTTTAACATTGATACTTTTCACTTCCTTGCAACAAACATGATGAGAAATTGCTCTTCCTTGAAAATTAAGACTTAATACAAAACAATTGAGGATTAAATTTGTCCTTCCAGTGTTAAGGAATTTCTGACTCCAATCAATGAAGATGAAGCACCTCATTTTCTTTCCTTTTTCTTCTTTTGATAAATTTCCATATATCAAAACTGATTTTAGACTCTTTAGTTCTCTTGAATCTGTTGTAGGCTTGATAATTTTCACCTTATTACCTTTATTTATTTGTTTATTTTGTATTTTCTTTTGATTTATGACCATGATTAGGAATGTGAGCATCCTTTAGTGCCTCGACAAAGAAAGTATGTACGAGTTGGTTTCTTTAGATCTGGTTGGAGGATTAGGAAAGGCAAGTTCCTGACCTACTCTATTGCAGTGTTTTCCTTTTCAAGGGGAGGAGATGATTTACATTTCTTATTGGATTTTGTAATTTTTTTAAAACAAAATTTGGATATCTATATACTGTTGAAGCTTTGTGCTAAATATTGATCTTTCACCCTCCAAGGTGCCAAGTGCAAAATGTTTTTCTGATATCAATTTATAATTACAGTAGCTGGTACAAATGCCTGTGAGATCAAAATGTATCACCAAGAAGATGCTGGTTTAAACGTGGATATGGGGAAGTTGACTTTTGCCAAGGGCATATGGAATTATGTGCGCAAGATGGATAATGCATTGCACAAGTACAATGCGCTCAGTCGTCCTTAGATGGCTCCAGCTGTTACTGCATTGTCTCTGATCCAGAAGGTGAGACTATACTATTAATGTTTTCTGATATTGAAACACCAAAAAGAAATTTTGTGATACACAGCAGCTCTCCAACATGTGCACAGTTGGTAATCTCAACCTTTTGGATGACACCTTTCATTTGTTGTAGTAAACATTATATTATAGCTTAATGGATTTTCAAAAGCACTGATCAAATCAAGGACAATCCTATTACTGCCTGTTAAAGGCACAGGATAGAATTATTGGGATTACCATATTTAGCAGATCATCAGTGTACTTCCTTTTACATACTTCATGAGCGTTTGTGTTTGTTTGATTTGTCTGTGTTGTTTTTCTTAATATATACTTAGGTTCCACCCGCATTAGAACAAATGAACAATGTTGTGGATACTCTAGCAACCCCTGCAGATGAAAGCAAGGAAAGGAAACTGTCCAAAAGGCCAACAAGGAAAGTCTTGGCAAATGGTTTGCTTCTTCTTGGTGGTGTCATCTGCCTGTTCCATGGACACTCTAGCTTGGGTGCCAAAGTTGCTGTAGCATACATTTGGACAAAGCTGAGAAAACTTGATGCTTTTTCAGGCCAGATTAGGGAGAGGTGAGGTACAGGACCACCGTGCACTATTGAGAGTTTACTGGTTAACCGAACAACACTTGTTGGGTACGATTATTGATTTTGGCATGGAGTTGTCCGTTTGCCCTTTTTGTGGAGTTTGGGTGTGTGTGTTGAAAAATAAGAGTTTCTTAACTGTAAGCAGTCGCATGCATTGTGTATTAAATGTACAGATGACAACAGGAACTTGCAACTTAATCATTTGTTGCGCATCTGACTGAACTATAATTTATGAAAAGCCATCTAGAACTTGTTGATTCATAAAGTGCAATGTTGAATTTTGTGGAGGGGATACGTAGTATTAGATCATGAATACGTAAGGGGATACGTACTATTAGATCATGAATACGTGCTTTCTTCTCTCTCAGCAGATGTACAAGCTTATCATGTTTTGTAGGTATGTTGAAATATTAACCGAGATTCACGTAATGGCTAATGCAAATATTAAGGTTAATTGCAATGTATAATCCAGAAAGGAGAGAGAGGGGGAGAACTGCTGCTAAATGGGTAATTCACATGATAATATGATTTGATTGATATGGTAAATATCTTTTGAGAATAAAATGCAATGCTACAATACAGCAAAAAAAAAAAAAACAAAAGAATAAAAATAAGAAATTGAAATAAGATGTGAATAGAGCAGCAAGATTGAAGAATCCCAGAAACAAATAGAAATGATGAAAAGTAACGTAGATTAATAGAAAAACAAAGGTAAGAGAGTTAATTTAAATATCCATTAGTCTGATTTATTTAAATAAAAGGTATTAATGAAATGATAGTGTGAGTAATGATGGAGAGAAGCAACAGTCCCGAAATCATTGGTAGACTCTCATTTCTCCTAATGATTCGCGCCTTTTTATCGTTTGTCCAAATATAGCCACTTTGTTGAAGAAACCAGAAACCTCTCATCCATCCAAAAATGGAAAAGAAGAACAAAAATAATGCAAATTCCATTTGAGACTGGGAGCCGAGGTGTTGTTTTGTCCATGCCTCCATTGCTGCATTCTCTTGCTATTACACAACTAGCCTATCAAAAAATATTCGTTCTTGGGGCCGGTTATGTTTTGGTTTTGGAAAATGCACCAGAGTCTTGTGGGGTTCTTGATTGTCTGTGTTGGGATCCTGGCCACTCTCGTTCATTCTAAGACTAATTCCCAGGACGGTAATTATGTCCTTTGCAAAATTTTAATTAAAGGATCCGGTGGTTGCATTCCCTTCCATTACAATGGCTGATCTTGACAAGTTGGAAGCATGTATCTTTAATAACACCGAATTATAATGTGATTTATATATGATTCCACACAGATAAGCCATACCAATGAAAATGTCAAATCTTATGCTCTTATCTGAGAATAGACGCAATTCAAATATTCTGATATTTTTTATGTATGTTGCAGTTTCTGCTGTTAATGTGATGTTTACCAACTTAAATTCTCCTTCACAACTTAGCGGCTGGAAATCAAGTGGTGGTGACCCTTGTGGTGATTCTTGGGAAGGGATTACATGCTCAGGCTCTGCTGTGACTCAAATGTTGTTATTTCTTAATTATATGTCATTGTCTCTTATGAAATATACTTAAAATTTCATAAGTTTAGAAACTTCTCTTTCTTCCTTTTTTTTGCTCTGAAAAAAAATGTGCAGAAAGTTATCTGACCTTGGACTGACTGGATCAATGGGCCACCAGCTGTCAAACTTGAAATACGTTACCTACTTGTGAGGCCGACCTTCAAAACTTTGTACTCATTTCCATGTTATATTTTTCAGCTGAAAGAACATAACCTCGAGGCCTTGTATTTCTTTGTCATAGTACAGTGACATGAGAAAGAACAACCTCAACAATGTTATTCCATATCAGCTTCCTCCTAATATGGCTCACTTGTAAGTCTGTAGACCCTTTCCAACTAGGATCATAATATTTTGATGCCTAACAAATATCCCCTGTGATTTAGTTTGAATAAATTCAGTTTTTTATCCCCTTAACTGTCCCTTTGCACTGGTTAATTTGAATGGAGCTTCTAATTTTGACAAGATCAGGATCAGGTGAGTTCATCAGCTCTTCAGTCGGGTTTATTTTAAACTTACTAGATTAAGCAAAATGAGGGAAAATTATTGATGCACCTGACCCTACTAGTTTAGTAAAAATGGTTTGTCGAATCTAATTAATTTTGAGTATAACTGGTGCTACCATGAACATAATGTGCATCTATAGTCAGCTTTGAAGAAATGGAAAAACCAATAAAGATTGTTATGATACATCATCTTCCAAAGAACTTTGTGAATGCAGCCCTGCCTCCTCACTTGTAAGATTTGGATTCTTGTGGGTTGAGGGACGAGAAGCTCAAAATTTTCGATGATCAAGAAGACAAGCATCTCTTCTTAATAATACCTCACTCTTTTCATTGTCTTGATTGACTGTTTCGAATGTCTGTTTTAACTTGCAGAGATCTTTCCAACAATGAATTCAGCAGTAACGTGCCTTATTCGATTTCACAAATGTCTGACCTCGAGTACCTGTAAGGCAGTTCATCTTTTTGTTGCCTAACCTTCTTAGCAGTTGTTCTAACTCTCATTATATGCAGAAATCTTGGACAAAATCAGCTCAAGGGACATTTAAGCGACTTGTTTGCAAAACTTCCAAAACTTGAAACCTTGTAAGTGATAAGTCCATGGTAATAAAAGTTCCTTTCACTGTCTTATTTAGCAGAATCCCTCCATAGAAATGCTAACTGAAGCACCATATTTTCCACTTAAATGCTTCTTGAAATTTCTGTTGAAATACTGTTTTGTATCACTTATCTAATATAGATGTAAGATGTCCCTCCTCTAGAGATCAAAGCTGAATTGTTCACCGACTGATGAGATTGCTTACAGGGATTTATCCCACAACTCTCTTTCAGGCAATCTGCCTTAGATTTTTGCATCACTTTCAAGCCTCAACACATTGTAAGAAGCAAAGGTTATTCATTTTTACATCTTTTTAAGTTCTTTGATTGGTGGCTGCGTAATGCATTTGCTGGCGTTTGCAAAATAATCAGTTCACTGGTTCAATAAATGTTCTCGCGGGTCTTCCACTTGAGAAGTTGTAAGTAGTCGAGCAGCACAAATTCAGTTGTTTCTATTTCAACTTAAAATACACTAGGCTTTGCTGTTTGATTAGATTTATCTCTTTTTTTGCTCCAAAAATAAGATAACATTAATCCAGTGTTCTGGTGGCAGGAATATTGAAGACAATAAGTTCGCTGGTTCCCTGATGAGCTGGAAAACATTGATAGCTTAGAGTGAGTGTAAATATATTTACTTAAGGATGAACTTCTTAGGAAGTTGGTTCTCTGACTCGTGATTCTATTTTCTGAAGCACTGGAGGAAATTCCTGGTCATCGGGGCCAGCTCCTCCCCCTCCACCTGGTGCTAAACCTATTGGCGCAAAGCATAAGGAGAAAGGTGGGAGTGGAAAGCAAGGCACGGGTTGGCTATCCATAGCTCTAATAATCTTGGCTTCGTTGGTCGCAGTTGCACTTTTGATTATTCTATTTTCAACAAGAAAGTCTTCGCCATCTTTACATTTTCTTGATGAAGAAAGAGCTAGCCAGCGTAGAGCATTCACTCCCCTTGCATCACAGGAATTATCCAATGGCTCACATATTGCCATGCACAAAGAGTTCAGAGGTAGTTATCTATTTTCCAAACCGTACGTCATAATTTTCCAGGAAACTAATGAAATCTGAGATTTTTCTTTCCACCAATTTCTTATCTATAGTTGCTAGTGTTCGAGGCAGGACATTGGCAGTTTACAGTTTATATAGATGTATTGGCTAGCCATTACACATCCATCCACAATTCTTGCCACTGCTTGTTTTTGTTTCATGTCAATGATTGATGTGGACCTGACATACACTTGCTGGTGACAGAAACTGAGTCGTTTGATCCCATTGATAAGACCCTGCAAAAATGTCCATCCATTGGTTACAAGCCTCCACATTCTGATTTTACACAATCTTTAAATGACAATGAGTTCGCTAGCCGCCTGAATTCCAGAAGAAGCTCCTCCTTTCGTGCTGTACCTTATTCCTCGGCAGACTTGCAGACAAATACTGGTAATTTTGCAACAGGCCGTCTTCTTGGTGAGGGATCTCTTGGTCGTGTTTGTAGGGCTAAAAGTCCTGACGGGAAGGTAAATTTTGCCTAGTTATTTGACATTTAACCACCTGCACTTATATTTCTCCAGACTCATTATATTTAACAGAATTAAGAGAAAAGTTGAAAAAAGAAGTTGGAATTTGGATTCTGAAAATTTGAAAATCCACTCAACATTTGTCAGGTTTTAGCCGTAAAAAAAATTGATTCATCACTTTTTCAAGGAGGCCGCTCAAAAGAATTTTCAGAAATTATTTCAAGCATCTCAAAAGTTCACCATCCAAGCATCGCTGAACTTGTTGGATATTGTTCAGAACAAGGGCACAACCTGCTGATATACGAGTATTTCAGGAATGGCTCACTTCACAACTTCCTGCACATGTCAGATGCCTACAGCAAACCATTAACTTGGAACACCAGAGTCCGAATTGCTTTGGGCACAGCTCGGGCTATTGAGTAAGTCAACACACACGCCTTCATTGGTAGTAAGGAAGAAACTATTTAAAATCTGTTTCTTAAAAAAACAAATAAAAATAATCTGTGCAAGTTTTAAGCAAAATGAAAACAGGGGACTGCTTTCTTCATTCTGTTGATACATATGCATAGCCTATCAAATGGCTACTACACTGAAACGACACTCATACTTGTTGATAATAAAAGAATTGATTTTGTTGTTCTAGAATACCAAAATCTAGAATTCTCTACCGATTTGAAGACAATTGTGCATAAGAAGAAAAGACTAGAAGGTGATGGATAATTGACAACTAAATGCCAAGTTGTTATATCTAAAATTATCCTTCACTAACTTTTTTAGCGTAAAAATAGGTGCAGTTGAGTTATTTGTTGAGTGTGCCAAAACAAATGAAATAAGTATTCAGGAGTGAATGAGTGAGTTGTGTATAAAAATTAATGAGTGAGTGTCTGTTGGCCCTTATACACTAAAAAGAGGATTGAATTGGTGGCAATTTAAACTTTTGAAGAAACTTGCACAAATAAAAGATTAGAAAATGAGTAGAAGAAAAGTAAACATAAGAGTTTTATAGTGGTTCGGGTATTAGCTAACCTGACATCCACTCCCTAATTTACCAATTGATTGTTTCACTAAATTACTAATGTTTCACAAGCTCACAGTCGACTTAGTGTTTAGGCTCAACTTAGTGTTTAGGTTCACACCAAACCTTATAAGTGTTTTCCTAAGTCTCACACTTAAACCTTATGCACTAAGAAGAGGGTTGAATTGGTGGCAATTTAAACTTTTAAAGAAACTTGCACAAATAAAAGATTAGAAAATGAATAGAAGAAAAGTGAATACAAGAGTTTTATAGTGGCTTAGGTATTAGCTAACTAGACATCCACTTCCTAATTTACCAATTGATTGTTTCACTAAATTACTAGTGTTTCACAAGCTCACAGTCAATTTAGTGTTTAGGCTCAACTTAGTGTTTAGGTTCACACCAAACCTTATAAGTGTTTTCCTAAGTCTCACACTCAAATCTTACACAAGTATTTTACCAAGCTAACACTTAAACCTATATAAGAGTTTTTTAAGGCTCACTCTAAAACTCAAATAAGAGTTTTTTATATAAAGGCTCACTCTTAAATCCAAACCCAAGGTGTTTAAAGCTCAAATCAAACTATGTACAAAAAAATAAAGAGTTAAAGTTGTGAGAATTAACTTTGTAAAAGTTTTGACACAATTCAATGGTTATCCCCTTGCATTGAAGTCCATTTGGTTGTGTATTTATAGACTACAATCACCGAAGAGATGTTACAAACAAAACTATGCCCAAATCTTCTAAAGTATGCGAGGTAAATCCTATATTTAATGTTTGTCAAACGAAATATGTGGTTAAGACAAAAATTCACGGTCTTTATTTTGGACTATCTAATGGCTAGTAACACACAACAACTTGACATTGGTCATTTTAAAAGCTAGCTGTTGGATCTTTCTAACGGATCTCAAAAGTAACGATCACTACTAAAATTCGTAGTCGCTACCAAGCCGTTGTACCTACTGCGAATCAAATTGGAGTTTTGGCTTTCTTATTTTTCTGTTGGTCGCAGTCTCTACCAAAATTCATTATCGTGAATCTTGACGTTCCAAAGCTTCTTTGGAACACTTTAACATAATCTGATTGAAAACTTGATTCCTTTCAAGTGAATACAAAAGTAGCAATCGCGACACTAGACGTGATATACACTGCGAAATATTCTACCCACATTTATCCAACACTTTTGCAAGATAGCAATCACGACCTTTTAATTCATGACTGCGAATTAGGATACAAATTTTAATTTTTGAGAATAAGGCTTCCATTCAAATTTTAATGCGAACCTAACTAAATATATGTAAGATCAACACTTGAAATTGACATTAGAACCTTTCAATTTATATTGTCAATATCAAAAGAGATTCTTGACTTATGTTTGAACAATCTAGTCTAACAATCTCGCTCTTTTTGATTTTGACAATCTAGATTGAATATGCAAAGGATAAAAAGTCAATTATGCATGATCTAAAGTGAATGATTGTGAAGTGATTCAGATCATAAGTATGAAATTGCTTCCCCTCAATCCATACTCCCCCTTAGTTATTATAATAAGATCATTGTCTTAACTTATTGCAAATATAGTTTAATTTTCTCTCCTTTTTTTATGTGTTCTCCCTTTATATATTCAGTCAATTATCTCTCCCATTTTGTCAAGATCAAAAAGAGAGGAAATATGAGGGAAATAAGAGAGAGAATAAGGAATATGAGAGAGAATGTCCACAAACTTATCAATTGCACAAACTTAAATAATAATAGCAAACACAAACAATTTGCACAATTGATCACAATTTGTCACATAGGCAAATAAATGGATGAAATATAAACTACATGAAAATTTTATAAAAACATAATGCAAAATAATTCAAACATTTAAAGATGTTTGATCACACAAACTAGGGCCAAGAATTTAAGAATTTTCATATATAGCCCTAATATAGATTATATGATATTTTGATGATAGATTTATACATTTGAAATACAAAAAAAAACTCAAATATAAAATGAATTTATTTAATTCATCACACAATCAAATCAAACATATCAACACAGATATGTCAAGTAATAAAATGCATAAAACTCTCCCTAAACATATGCACAAATATATCAAGTTAAAAACATAAGAGATAAATGATACATTACAAGTTTAGTATCAATGGTTTGATACCAAATAACCATTTGAAACTTTATTCCTTCTTCATTAGCGATTTCTATTCACCTTCTGATTTTCCATGATGAGAATTTGGTGAAAGAGTCATCATTCTACAATATCAAACACTTTGTTTTGGTACCCAAACATACTTAGGTCCTTAGGGGTTAGTCTTAGAAGGATCATTTAATTTGATGTATGCCTTTCTAATGTAGCAAAAGACATTAATATGTTCATATCTCATGCAATTATGGTAATGGAGTTTAGACTTATGAGTCTTTCTCCTATGCACAACTTTAGTATGAGCATGAGGCCTTCTCATACTTTGGTTATGAAAGTGCATGCAAGTGTATAAGTGATGAAGTGTAAAAGAGATGTTTTTGTATATGTGCCTTTGAGCATACCTCTTGGTATAGATGTATGCATGATTTGCTCTTTGAGACTTAGTTCCTGAGCCTTAGAAAGTTTTTTCTTTGCCGTTAGACATGAGTGACCTAGTGCTAGAAGCACTTTTCTTCCCAATCACTTTTATACCAAAAGTTTGAGGTGTTGATGCTTTAATGAATGTAGTAGGAAAGGATATAGATGAAGAGACTAATTTGAAATCTAAACCATGTCTCACTGAGGGTGGCCTTTAAGATATAATGAAAGTATCCAAAACTTCTTTCCTTTTGTGAACTCTTGAGATGAAATTCCTAAGCTCAATGAATTCATTTTTAAAGAATTAATTTCATTTCTTAAAGAATCAAAAGAGGATGAAGATTTATAAAGATTTTTTGAGTTCTTTGTTAGAAGTTCTTAAGTCACCTATAAGATCATTTAAGAATTTAAATTCATCCTCAAGGTTTAAACACTTCTTCTTATAAGTTTTCATTTGAGACTTATACTCATCATGTCTTAAGGTTAAAGCTTCAAGAAGCTCATTATCTACATCATGAAATGCATCATATTCATCACAAGAGTGTGGAAAAATACTTACCTCATTGGAAGAGTCCTTTGAGCCATGAAGTACAAGTTTGCAACTTCATCATCTTCTTCTTCATCATTTAAATCATCATTCCAAGTAGCCTTGAAGCTTTTTTTCTTTTCCTTGTGGTAATAGGAAGATGATTTTCTTTGGATTCTTCTTTCTCTTTTCCTTTTTATCAACTCCTTAGTCCTTCTTGATATTTTGGTAAGCTCTTTTTCTTTTTTGTTTCTTTCATTTGAGTCACTTGAGCTTGAATCATTTTCATGAGCTTTAAAGGCGAGAGCTTTCTTTTCCTCTTTATCACCTTGTCCTCCTAGCTACTTATCTCTTCATCTTTCTTGAAAGTTATATGAGAAACTTACTAATGAGAGCATTAGTTGGCACCTTCTCAATCTCTGAATTGGACTTTGAATGTTACATACTCATGCACCAAATTTATCTAATGGACGAGATTTAAGGATTTTAGTACTTACCTCATAGTTAGTAAAAATTCTTTCAAACTTCTTCATATTTGTGACGACATAAAGAAGTATATATATCATATCGGTGATGTTTTTATTATCTTTCATCATAAAGAGCTCTCATTCCATCACATACATCTCTAATCTACTTGATTTCATAAAAGTTGTATCCTGATGATAGTTTTCTAGTCCTTTCCATATGGCATGTGTGGTTTGGAAATGTTGGACTCTTTCAATTTCTTCTCTTGACATGGAGCTTAGGAGAATAGACATTGTCTTCTTATTCTTCCCATTTGCCTTCCTATATGTTTCACTTCATTCTTCTCTTGCAATTGCCATATCTACTCCTTCAACCATCTTTATTGGAGTCTTCCACTCTTTAAGTACATAATCCCATAAGTTGATGAGATCACTTTCAAGATAGATCTTTATTTTATGCTTTCAAATAACATAATCATTTGCATCAAAGTGGGGATTAAGTTGAGAATGGATTCCTTTTTGTGTCATTGATATTGTCACACACAAATAAGGCTTAAATTGAGATTTAGCGTTGATATCAATTATTGGCCCTTGTGCACCAAAAAGGGGGTTAAATTAGTAGCAAATTTGAACTTTTATAGGAAGTTGGCATAAATAAAAGATTAGAGAAAGAGTAGGAGAAGAGTGAACATAAGAGTTTTATAGTGATTCAGGTACTAACCAAATTTACATCCACTCCTCAAATTAACAATTAGGTGTTTCACTAAATCACTAGTGTTTTACAAGCTCACACTCAACTTAGTGTTTGGGCTCACACCAAACCTTACAAGTGTTTTTCCAAGGCTCACATTCAAACCTTACACAAGTATATTACTAAGGCTAACACTCAAACCTATACAAGAGTTTTCTAAGACTCACTCTAAAACCTAAACAAGAATTTTCTATATAAAGGCTCACTTTTAAACCTAGATCTAAGGTGTTTAAAGCTCATACCAAATTATGTATAAAGAAATAAAGAGTTAAAATTGTAAGAATTAACTTTGTAAGAGTTTTAGCACAATCCATTGGGTGGTGTATTTATAGGTTATAATCACCAAAGAGATGTTACAAATAAAACTATATCCAAATCTCCAAAATATGCTAGGCAAATCCTACATTTAATACTTATCAGACGCAATTCACGATCGAGACAAAAATTCGTTGTCTCTTTTAAACTATGTCTAACTGCTAATAACATATGATAACTTAACATTGGTCCTTTCAAAAACTAGTTGTTGAATCTTTCTAGCAGATCTCAAAAGTAGTGGTCGTTACCAAGCTGTTATACCTATTGCAAATCAAACTAAAGTTTTGGCTATCTTATTTTTCTACTAATCGTGGAACTTTCTAACATAATTTGGTTGAAGACTTGATTCCTTCCAAGTGAATACAAAAGTAGCGATCGTGACATTAGACGTAACATACACAATGAAATCATTTTGCCCAAATTTATCCAACTCTTCTACAAGATAACAGTTGCGTCCTTCTAATTCATGACCACAAATTAGGATGCAAATTTCAATCTTTGAGACTAAGGTTTTCATTCAAATTTCAATTTGATCCTAGATAAATATATGTAAGATCAACACTTAAAATTGACATTAAAACCTTTCAATCTATATTGTCAAGATCAAAATAGAGTCTTGACTTAGGTTTGAAAAACCTAGTCCAATAGTGTCCAAAACAGAAAAGTGAGAAGTGAGGTGTTGTGAAGAATGAGTAGGTATATGGTAAAATTATAGAAATAGACCTTAACTTTTCATTAAGTGTGAGGCAATCATCCAACTTATAAAAGTTGTTTTCAAGTTTAATAAAAGTTATGTGTTTTCATCACTCATTTTTAAGGGTTCATCTCAACAATCTCATATCAGAGCTTAGTTTAGTCATGAACCGAAATGCTAAAGTGCCATAGAAAAGCTTTAGATAAGTATTTAGCTAGTTTCCTAAAGACTTGTTAGTTAGGGATTGGTATAAGAAATCTATAATGGAGATATGTTTAAAAACAGTTTGAGATTATGAAAATGTGTTACGAATTAGGTATGTGATAATCGATCTAGCCATGATGTTAGATTAAATTTATTAGTCTAGGTAGCTTGGAAAAACTCAATTATCAAGATTGGAGGATATGTATGAAGTCATATCTCAAAGGACAAGATTTATGGAACGTCATTGAAGGAGAAGACACCTCACCACCAACATAAGAAACACATACAATTAGGAAGTACAATATAAAGGTTGAGAAAGCCTTGTACACTATTTAGACTACAATAGGTAAAAGTTTACTCCCACAAGTTAAATATACAAAGACGTTAAACAAACATAAGATGCATTTACTACACTATTTTCAAAAAAGAATGTTACTCGCTTATAGCTTCTCAAAAGAGAACTTATGAACACATTACAAGGTGCCTAATCAATCTTTGAATATGTTCAAAAGTTAGAAATGTATATTGTGAGATAGAGTAGTAAGATTCAATAACTAAGATTAGTGAGGATAAAATGAAGAGAATAATTCATAATGTCTTGAAATTGAGTATATTGAATTATTATAAAGATACAAAGTTAGCCAGTATAACCTTCTCTCAATTAGTTAAAGAATATAGTGGCCTACCAAGAAGCTCTCTTAAAATAAATAGCAAAAGTATCACTAAAAGAAAAGAGGTGACATTATTCAATAATAGAAAAGAAGGTTAAGAAAATAAGCAAAATAATAATGATAAAGCAAGAAGGGATGAGAAACACAAGTGGCATGGGTAGTAAGGAAGTTCATAATTAGGGGGGAGACCACTGAATAGTGCCCCCCAAATTGAAAGGACCATGACATATGTCACTAATAGGCTACCACAAGCATGATTTGGGTTTGTTTCACCCTTTCAAAAATTATAGAATATCAAGCTAGCAATTTGTCACTTCAAAGTCTTTAAGTGTGTATGCTATGTGTTTATTCCCTGAACACTTGCACAATATAGCTTGATAAGAAGGCAATATGTTGCATTTTTATAGGCTATGATCCTAAGAAGAAAGGGTGAAAATATTATGATCCTACAATGGGTCAATGTTATGTTTCATGCAATATTGTATTGAATAAGGCTTCGTCTTGATGCACATCACCAGAGGTAGTGTTGCTAAATTCACAATAATTGGAGATGAAACTACAAGGTTGGTTAGAGAAACAAGATCACAAAGAAAGTTTATCTTCGCGACTAGAAGCTAAAGAGTAAGAAAAAGAGGAATACGAAGAAGAAGAATAAACTCATGATGATAACACTCAATCTAGTTCTCCCTAGTGAATAAAGAAACATGATATAATGGAAGAGCCACAACAAAGCAAATTAAAGAAGAGAAAAAAAAAAAAAGCTACAATAACTAATCAGAAGATTTAACTGAAAGAGAAAACTAAATCTTAAGTATGTAAATGCAACTTTAATAGAAGAAAATAATGTTAAGAAACCAATGACATTTGAAAAAGCAACTAAAAATGAAGAGTGGAGAAAAGTAATGAAAAAAGAGGTTACAACACTAAAGTAGAACCAAACTTGAAGTGCCAAAACCTAAAATAGTGAAGCCCATATCTTGTAAATAGGTTTATAAGGTGAAGACTTGGCCAGATGGATTGATAGAAATATATAAGGTATGTATAGTATCATGTGGATTCTCACAGTAATATGGATTGGACTATATGGAAAAGATAACTACGATATGTGTCCTTTTAGCCTTATCAATCAATAAATTCCAAAATTTATAATAAATGGACATAGAGAATGCATTTTTATATGGAAAGCTAAATCGAGACATATATGTGGAGCAACCATAAGGTTTTGAAGATCACAATCTTTTAGAATATGTTTGTAAGTTGAGAAAAGCTCTTTATGGTTTAAAGCAGGCTCCTCAAGCATGGTATGAAAAGATAACAAAGTTCTTAGTACATTATAATTAAGCACTAATGACAATAGACCCAAGTTTTTTTGTGAAGAAATAAGAAGGTAAACTAGCAATTATGTTAGTATACATTGTTGATATCAGAATCATAGGAAATGACAAAGTAGAAATCAATCGGATAAGAGAGAACTTGATAGTACAATTGCAAATGAAGGAGCTGAGAGAGTTATGACATTTTCTAGGGCTAGAAGTCGAGCCAACAAAAGAATAGTTTTTCTTATGTCAACATAGGTATGTAAAAGATTTTCTATAGAAGTTTAGAATGTTTGAATGCAAGTCAATCTCAACACCAGTAAAGGTTAATAAGAAATTATGTATAGAAGAAGACAAGGTGTTAAAGGATCCAATTATGTATCAATAATTTTTAGGTGGTCTTATTTATCTAACTATCAATTGACCATATATCACATTCGTAGTTAGACTAGCTAGCAAATTTAAATACAAGTCTTAAAAGCCTAAACCTAGATGTAGTTTGGTGAATATTGCATTATATCAAAGGGACAATTGACTTTAGCATAATGTATAAGAAAGGTGAAGAACTTAAGATTAATGGTGATTATGATGCCAACTTTATTGGAGATCTTGACAATCATTGAATAATTGTAGGCTACATGTTTAAGCTTAAAATAAGAATAATTTTTTATGCAATAAAAGAAAATCAATAGTGCCACTTTCTACTATGGAAGTATAGTGTAAAGCAGTAGCAATAACAACTAAAAAAAAAAAATTACATGGTTATTACAGTTCTTGAGTAATTTATATGAGTTAACTAATTACCTAATATTTCTCTAATATGATAACCAATCAACTATTTAATTGGTAGAGAATCTAGTATTTCATGCAAGGACAAAATATATAGAGATTCATCATCATTACATAAGAGAGAAGGTGCTTTAAAAGAGAAATCAAGAAGCAAGTTATCAAGACTAAAGACTAAATTGTAAATATTTTCATAAAGGGATTAAGTCTAACAAAATTTGTGAATTTTCAATTTCAACTTAAGATGGTATATAAATTGAACAAATTCAATATTGAAGAGGAGTGTTGAGAATGCAATAATTAAATTTATTCTAGATTATCAAAATCTAGTATATAAATAAGTGTGGTTGGATCATTTGTTAAGTCTATCAAAATAAATGAAGTACTCGACAAGTGAGTGAGTGACTTATTTATAAAAATTAATAAGCGCGAGTGGCTAGAATAAGAAAGCGAGGAGTGAGGTATTCTAAAGAATGAGTAACTGTGTGGCAAAATTATAGAAATAGTCCTTAAAATTTTATTAAGTGTTAGTCATTTATCTTGTAAAAGTCGATTTCAAGTTTAACAAAAGCTGTGTTCTCATCACTCATTTTTAAGGGTTCATCTCAGCAATACTTCCAACTATGATGCATTGGATGCTTCCTTTTAGCATACGACCTATAATTTTGTTCTATTATTTTTTGCTCTCAAGTTTTTTGAATCTTCAGTTTGACTCTTCTTTATTTGTTTAACAAGGACGTTAAAGCTGCATAGAACAAATGAACTAGAACAGTAAGACTTAACCAAGTCAAACATATATCTTAGAAGGAATTTGCGTCCAGAAATTTAATTTGAAAATCAAATGAACCGACAAATATATAGTATCAATAGCTTTAGTTAGGGAAAAAAATATATATTGGTAGAAGTTAAATCCAATACAAATATAGCCTGGATCTTGCTTTTGTTAGATGAAAATTTTGAAATGGTCGATTTCTGAATCATGCTTACTTTCTTGAAGGCTTATAGACCTCAAGCTTTTACTGTGTATTCACAAGTTGTCCAAAATTTCAAAGCCATTCCTTTTGGCCTAAGGATAGACTGGGCTTATATTCATAGCAGGATTTTCAATATTTATCACCTGCGTACTATGATCATTGTAAAAACTATTTATTCATTCGAATTGCCTGAACCACTTGATTTGCATTCTTGCTTTTCTTAATGAGTCAGGTTTTGTTTATTTCCTTAGATTTATTATTTCTTGCAATTATTATTATTATTATTATTATTATTATTATTATTATTATTATTATTATTATTATTATTATTATTTATGGATTCATTTTATATTCAGGTACCTCCATGAAGTTTGTTCTCCATCCTTCGTCCACAAAAATATCAAGTCATCTAATATTTTGCTTGACCTTGAGCTCAATCCCCGTCTTTCAGACTATTTGCCATGACTTCAATGGCATGTAGAATATTACATATGACATACCTGATTTTTCATTGACATTGAAATCATGCATGGAGTTCTCTTTCTATTCAGCTTGATTGATTAGGTGATCATAATAAGTGCAAGTATAGATTCCCATCTGCATATCTACATGTGTAGTTCTTACAACCTACATCACTATTCTATTCACATCCTATCAATTTTCAAAATGTCTGTCCGCACTTCACTTATTGCAAGCAAAATTTTTCTCCAAAAAAAAAAAAAAAAGTAATTTATTTCCTTTATTTTTTTAGCGCACAAGCCAAAACCTTGGTGTAGGATATAATGCTCCAGAGTGCACAAAGCCTTCGGCCTATACAATGAAGAGTGATATTTACAGCTTTGGAGTGGTGGTGCTAGAGTTGTTGACTGGTCGAATGCCTCTGAACCTGTAGGTTAATCTGCGTTGGCGCTTTTAATGTTTTTATTCACCATGGTATGCTAGTCTCTGCAAAGCTCCATAATGTAATTAGCAGTATTGCTTCCTTGTTTTGTAGGTCAAAGCCAAAATAAGAACAATGCCTAGCCCGTTGGGCTACCCCACAACTACAGAACATTGATGCATTGGCAAAAATGGTGGACCCTGCATTAAGAGGATTATACCCTCCCAAATCAGTTTCTCGATTTGCGGATATCATTGCGCTATGTGTACAGGTAAGAAACATTAACAAAACCCATGTTTTCCTTCACTCTAAAGTCCCTTAATAATTGAGTGAAATATAAATATGAGCTGAAGTTGCATAATTATAGTTTTGCTTGCTTGGTTGTGTTGGGTGGCTGACCGCAAAATAAAATTCATACACTAAATCTTTACATAAATAGTAATTATTATCACAATTTACAATTACAACTCACTCTTAATATTGCAACTCACTTCACACTCAAATTTTTGCTTCGTACCAAACTCCTTGCGCTTGCTTCAATTTATATAGAGCTTTCTTCAGCTTGCACATAAAATTCCTAGGATCTTTTTTTATAAAGCTCTTTGATTGTTCTATATAGATATTCCAATCAAGTTCATTAAATGCAAGGCTGCATTTTTTACATTCATTTGTCAAAGCTTCCAAGATTTGTTAATTACAAGTGCTAACAAAACATGTACTGTGGTGATTTTTTCTACTAGAATAAATGTTTTGTCATAATCTAACCCATACTCTTGTGAGAATTTCAATCCAATCTTCCGGAGAACTCTTCACTTTGTGTACACATTTACATGAGATAGGTTTCACATCTTTGGGTTTTGATACCAACTCCCACGTTTCATTTTGATCAACTGCCCGAGTAGAATATTTATTTTCCAAGTACAACCAACGGCCATTGTGGTGACAAATCCCATTCACTGTAGCTTACTTGGAGTTTGCTCCAAGTCATTCAAGAAGCTCCTTTTTTTTAATATATATATATATATATATATATTATTAATAACAATGGCCTTCTATTTCATGGTCTTTTAACTTTAACCCACAATTAGTAATAATTCTAATCGGTGGCATAGCTCTCATATTTACAGTATCACATCCTAGGCTCAACTTTAATGTCTTAAAAAAATATATAATAATAACTAATGTCCTCATACGATAGTGACGAGATGATTTTGAGTGACTATGCTTGTGGTTGGTAAATCCAATCTAATGGTTATCCTTGGCATGTTTGTATTAGTTGGAGCCTGAATTTCGGCCGCCTGTGTCAGAGGTGGTGCAAGCATTGGTGCGTTTAGTTCAGCGGTCAAGTATGAACAAAAGAGACGATCTTTCTGCTTCTCGTCGGCCAGAGGACTCTGATTGCTAGTGCTCTATATATATTTTGGAAGTGGACGTGTATTCGTGTGTAAGATGGGGAACAAAGTCATTATTCTTTTTGAACTACAAGTTTTTCAGTAGGATTTGCTTGCTTTATTAGAAATTTTGTTGTCATCATAAAAAGCCTTAGAGGGTGTGCAAAAATGGATCTTAGCATTTAAAAGACTTGATGAAAGCCTTGGAGGATTTGCTTCCTTCGTAGAACATATTAAAAGATATGGCAGAATCTTCTCACTAGTGAAACGAGACGAGACTGGGTTTTGGTCCTTAGTTGTTGAGTAAATAGGAAGAACTCTAGAGGAACAGAATCCCCACCGAATCCTATTATATGTCTTAGGCATTTTCGGTCATTACATAATAATGATTCTCAAACTAAAAGATGCAAAAGATTAGACTAATTAATTTTTATAATGGTGGCAGACCTAATAAAATGCCTGGTGGTTTTCAATACTATCTGCACAACCAACGGATCAAACAATTTTTTTTAAGAATAACGAAGATATTTTTATCTATAAATAGTTACATCCAAAAAAAATATTTTATAATATAAAATATTAATATGAAAATAATTTTCATTTCTACTAATAAACGACATATTTACTCATTATTCTATTTTCATTATGAATTTTGATAATTCTGTATTTTTTCACAAAATCAGGAATTATAGTACGATATAAATTAAAATTTATATAATATTTTAGAATAGTTTTGAAAAATGATACTTAATAATATATTATATATATACTACTAAATAATCGATATCATATCATCAAAATCCTCAAAAAATATATAAAAACTCATTAAAAAAATAAAATAATAGATTTAAATAATATATATATATATATATATGTCACTTTCATCCTTTTGGACTCTCTCCGCGTCAGCCACAGCATCTCGCCATCTTTGTCTTGCAGCCACCGCCGCCATCAGCCACAGCGTCTCACCGTCTTCAGCTACTCACAGATGAGGTAACAAAGCTTTCTCTGATTAAGTTCTTTTCCTTGATTGTGATTGGTTGTTCTTGGCATTTATATTATGCAATTCCTTGGGTGATTTTGTTATTTCTTTGATGATTTTGTGCTTGAGGTTGTTGTCTACAATAAATTTCGTCCATCAAATAAATATTTTAGGCACCTAATAAAAGTAAAAAAGAAAAAATAACACATGAATAATTAATTTTTCTGATATAATATAAAAATGAATCAATTAAATAATAAAATAAATTAATAGCAATAATATTAGATATTTGATAAAATTATGTTATACATAGAATCAGAATTATTAATACAACTGGTATTCTCACTTCCAATCCTGCATTTTTACTTTTTTTTTCGGTTTACATGCATACCGTTACTTCTGTCCCTGTTGGTAAAGAACCCTTCGCCCGTAAGTATGCTTTCTGTCAGGAATAGTATTACTGTACTTATTCCTGTTGCAGTTTTTTTAGTAGTTATATAATATTTTCATTTTTTATTTAATTTTTGGTTTTTGTATTTAATTAATTTCGTCTATGTTATTTTTATTTATTTTTTATAATTATATTGAAAAATTGCAAATTTTCAAAGGTACAGTTTCTAGTAAAACTTCAAAATCACAACATGCACTGTTTTTATTTTGTTTGATTGTTACTGTGTGTGTTCATTTTTAGAATTTTGTACAGAAGATTTTATTTCTTAATTAAGCTTATATACAAAAGCTTTTATTTCTTAATTAGTAGTTTGACAAAAAGTGTAATTTATATTAATTTAATATTGAATCGCATTATTTAGTTTTGTACTTCCGTTGGAGTTGTACAACTAGGTGATTGGATGGGAAAACCTGCTATATAGGATTAGCTGCAACTAAATTCCTACTAATTTTTATTTATTTTGCAAGTAACTAAACTTTCATTTTCAAACTGTAATTTTCTATTACTTAAAGGAAAGATAATAGAAAAAATTCCATTTTGGGTTTAGAGAATAACTTAAATGTCCTTTTTGATATTTTTAATGATGTGAAGGAGATTCTTTTTGATACACTAAAAATATTTAAAGCCAATAAAAACTACCGAATTTAAATTTTGAATTTTATGTAATACAAAATCAATACTTAACCACCAAGTTAATACTTGCATGATAAATATGAAGGGTATAATGTTTGAAGAAGTTATTATTATTTCTTGGCCTACAATCCTATAAATTGTAGGAGCTCTTCTTTAGGTTTGCAATCCTTCTCTGATTTCTTTGATAAAACAAAAAAATAAATTTTTATTGGATTAAATATGTTTTTATTAAAAAAACAATTCATAACTTTATGATTGGATGATTGTTTGAATACTATTGAGTTAAAATGTATATGATTTGGTAATATTAGAATTATTCCAAATAATGTAAAATCTTAAATAAAAAATATAAAAGGCAATCCTAAGCATGACTCTTTATTTTTATTATTTTTTTACTATTTTTATCTGCATCTGTGAAATAATTTATATTATGTATGCTTTTTCTTTTTTTTTTTTCTTTGTTGGTTTCTTTGTATTTAATTTTTTTTTTTTTTTTTTTTTTTTTTGTAGATTGCAAGATATGTTTTTTGAGTTTAGAACAATTTTTTGTTGATGTTTTTGGGGATAACCCTTCTTCTTTATTTTGATTTGAATGAGATTGCAAGATATTTCTTTTAGTTAGTTTAGTCTTATGCTTTGTTATTATGTCTAAACATAAATGTTGGATTACGTTGGTCAAATTTTAAGTCAAAACTCTTTTTTTATCTTGACAACATAGATTGAAAGGTTCTAATATCAATTTTTAAGTGTTAATCTTGCAGAAAGAAACATAGGCACTCATTAGAAGTTGAATGAAAGTAAATAACTCAAACTGTGGAAAATGTCTCCTAAACAACAACCGTGAATAATGAATCACAGCCACTATCTCAGAATCGTTGGTGTGCATTTAGACCTGTTTGTTTCACGGTGAGTATTGCGATGCAAGTCGTGACCGTGACCATTGAATATATTTGAGGGATTCGAACTCTCAACTAGATGATAGCACATGTTCAAGGACTGGTTGGAATATCAAATTTTACAGCAGACTAAAATATGATAGAGACTGCAAATTGACTAAGGCAACATCTCCAATCTTCTATGTCATTTTCGCGGTGGAGATCACATCTAAGGGTATGAAATTGTGATCGCAACTTTCATTCACATTTGAAAAACCCAATTGCTAAATTTTTTAGAAGAGTCAATGACGAAATGACACATGGAACTAGTCGTTAGACATAGTTAAAATTCACAATCGCAAATGAGCAAAACCTAGGGCAACTTTGAAGATCGCAATCGCGACATAAGATCTTGACGCCGACTTTTGTTTGACAAGCATTAAATGTTAGATTTTGCCACCAACTTTGAGATATGAAGATAGTTTTGAGAGTAACGGTTCTATGGTGGGAGTAGCTTATAAATACTTTACCAAATGGATATAAATGCAAAAGAATAACATTTACTACAGTTAACTCTTGCAAATTTATTTTTCAACTCTCTCTCTCTCTTAATTACTCTTTTTGTTTGTGTTGCACAAATTTTGGTATGAGTTTTAAACAATTTTCGGGATTGAGTTTGAGAGTGAGCCAATAGAAAACTATTGTATAAATTTGAGTGTTAGCATTGGGAAACACTTGAGAGGTTGTGTATAAATCTTTGTAAAACACAAATTGTGAAGTTTGTTGTGAGCATGTAAAACACCATTTAGTTTTAATGGGATACCTAATTTGAAGAATTGACGAGTGGATATTGAGTTTGTTAACACTTAAACTATTATAAACTCTTGTGTCTTCTATTCTTCTACTCTTTTCTTCTAGCCTTGTATTATTAACCTTCCCTCCAAAAATTGAAATTTCCTACCAATTCAACCCCTCTTTTTAGTGCACAAGAGCCAATAAGAAATTTTTGTGCTTGATGTATAATTTGTTTTATAGTCTTTTAATTATTCTCTTGAGTTATTTTTTCTCTGATTTTAATTATACAAGCATATGAACATCTTCGTGAAAATCATTATCAAACAACATTAAATTTATGATTACAATAAAGGGGGCATCCCTCCAAACTTGCAGAGCCTCATCTTTGCTAAGAAACAGCTCAGGGATGGAACCCCCCTCCCCCTTTTATTGACAACATTCATAAAGTTGCTTTAAATGTTATAAGTAATTACTTCAATATCACAAAGCTATAGTGATCCAATGGTTGTGCTTTACACCACTCTCCACAAATTATAAGATGTCAATACAAAACTTCTTTTACGTGCATTAATGAACATGTAATTGGTCAACATAATTCTTAGTGAAATTTGAGAATTCTTCATCGTGAATACTTCTAATTAATAGTAGTCTGATCATTAATTTCTAGTTGCAAGTGATGATTATCAAATTGTAATTACTGTTTGCCTTTCTGACTTTTTTGTGATGCTTTAGGATTCTAAAATTTTACCCTCTTTCTTTCTATAAGAACATTCTGTTTAGAGGATTTGCTCAAATTTCTATCTAGAGTGTCAGCAGTGTCAATAGGTGCACATGCATTACTTAGTTTACTTGTTGAGCCTTTAAAACTGTTTTTGGAAATAGCTAATGACCTTTAGGATTATGTTTCTAAGAATCTAAAAGAGTTTCAAGGCTGGGTATGCAACATGTTTATATCTTTACATCTCTCATTTTCTATCAATTTATTAGCTTATATTATAATCTTTTTTTCCTAGTTTAATTATGAGTACTGTTGGGATGCAACATATCACAACTGGCTCAAAATTGAATTAGAGAATGGAGAGGTATCTAACTTATGTATATTCTATTTGTGGATTTTCTTTCATCAATAGATACCAAACCCTTTAATTATCAACCTTTTTTTTTCATTGATAAGTTATGTTTGACAAGGGATAACATATAGGATCCACTTTAGGTTTAATTATTCTTATATCAATGGTTAAATGTATAAGGGACAATCAATTATTGAATAGAAAAAATTGATCATCTTTCTGATGGATTTGGCCTTAATATTTTTTTTTTCAAAATCTCTAAAAATTTATGATTGCAATTGGTCGATTTTTCTGCACTCTAACTTTATTTTGTTTTGGATTTTGTAGGAATAAAATCAAAGTTTGAAGAATTAAACCTTACAACATCTAAAAGGTTTTTTTTTTTTTTTTTAAAGCTTCATATGTATTTGTCTTGAAACATTTGCGTTTTGTTCCTATAAAAGTTTTGGAATTTTTTATCGCAATAAAGCAAATATTAGTTTTTTTCTTACATTTTTAATGTTTCTTATAATTTTGATGTATTGTAAAAAATTCTTGTTACCAATAGCAATGTACGGGTTATCAGTAGTATGATATAAGACTAAAGTGGGAGAATATATGAGATGCATATTAAAAGAAAGAAGAACAAGAAGATTGTTCCTATTAAAAGTGGCCTGTTTGTTACTATTTTCTTTTATAATTAATTATTTAGAAGTGAACGGTAAAGTTTGAATTTTATTAATTTAATCATCTCTTCTTAATATTTAAAAATATTATTGACACATGCCTTTTATACCTATTTTGTCACTAATTATTATCATTTATCAACCTTGTTAGTTAATTCTTTATGAGCTCCCACTATTCCATTTTCCTTAAACCTATACTACTATTTCCTTCTTTACTTACAGCTATCATGATTGCAACTTGCGATGGATTCTATATAGGATGGATTAACAAAAGCACTTTGGGGTTGAGGTGAACTGTAACTCGAGATAGTTTAGAAAAAATTAAAAAATATATATAATTTTTACAGAATTAAGCACTTATGGTATTTTCGTTTAAATTGTTCATTCAATTAAATAGTAAAAGATGATGTTTTCAAGTAGAATATTAATATCATGATAAACAAGTGTTGCATACATATTGTATTATCATGTTGTAATTAATATAATTTTTAGATATTTAGATAATAATTTTATTAGTGTGCTTAATTATTTATCATTTTAAATAATTTTTATTTTTATAAAATTATCATATGTAATTAATATATTATATATGTAATTTATAATTTTATACAATAATATCATGCCATATACATCACTGTAAAATACTTTTAATATCATAAGTTTTATAAATAAGAATACACATAATATATGTATTTGCCCCCGCTAACACAAATTTTTATATTTATCATTCGTTATTGTGATTTTATTAGAGTGACTTTGACATTTTGAGGAAAAAACTAAAGGAAATTATTTTCATAAATGATTATAGATTCTTTTAATATGAGTTTGAGGATTAAAAATTAATTTTAATACAATTAACATTTAAAAATTTCATCAAAAGCAACTACAATGAGTAAGTCAATGAGTTTGGATCGAGTTAATTGTTAATAGAATAAATTTAGATTAAATTAATTATAAATCATATTGTTTTAAAGGTGAGTCACTTTAAAAAATATTACTTTAATTTTTAAATAAATTTTAAATATTTATAATGATTTAAACTGAGTCAATCAAGTCGATCCTCGTTACGAAGGCACTATAAAGCCAAAACAAGTAGATATCTCCATTTATGACTTGTCCTAAAAAATCCTATCCAATTGGAAATTGATTCAACTTGACATATAAGTCATCCAAATTGACCATATTTCGATCCACATATCAACGTGATTGACCTTATTTGAGTTACTAAAAATTTTTAAATATTTTTATAATTAAAATAATATTTCAAAATAAAAAAGCCAAAATTATGAATGACTTTTGCAATTTAAAGTAATTTGATCCCAAACTTATTTAACAAAAACAATATCCAACATTACTTGATTTAAAGTTGATCTAACATGAATATCTATCATCTTTGACTACCGACATCTATCATTGATCATCATCTATCAACGGTAGTTGCCGATAATAGGCAAAACTCATAAAAATTTTTCATTTTAACATTTTGTTTTCTTATATTAAATAATAAATAGTATAAATATAAAATGTTTATGGTTAAAATATTGTTATAATCTTATAAATCAAAAGAAAATTAATATTTTTTAATATATTACAAACACTATAAAATATGTTGTTTAAAATATTTTTCTTAGACAAGTTTTTTTTGTGAAACAAATAGAGTTGTAATTAAATATTTATTATTTTATTAAACATATTCTAATTATGTATTATTTTCCCATTATTATAATTAGTTAATAATTTTATGACTTTTATATAATAACTTCGCACAAAAAATATTTTAAAAGAGATAGAAAGCACATATCTTATTCTTGATTAAGGCCCTATTTAATCAACACTTATTGTTGTTTGCTAATTGCTAATTATTGATTACTGATTAATGGTTGTTAATTAATATTAAATATTTAGTAAAATTATTAGTGTTGATTACTATTTTTAGATGCAATTACTGACATAGATATAAATTTGATTTAAATAAATAAATTTCATATTTTAAATTTGAAAAAATAAATAATATATAATCATTGATTAAGTATTAATTTAATAAATTATAAGTTAAACTGTTTTATAATACGTATATTAGACATTAGTCATGAATATAATATTGATTTCATTAAAAAAAAGTTAAACAATATATTAGATATAAGTAATCTAATAAAATTTAAATAATTAATAAATAATATTTATTATAATTAAATAAAAATAATATTAAAACAAAAAATATATTAGAGTTAATATAAGAAATCAAAGATATATTTTCTTTTTATTTATGAAAGTATAAATTATTGATAAACAAAAGTATCTAAAAATATATTTTTCTAAATTGGAGCTGTGAGATAACTATTTGCTATGAATATCTTTTTTAAAATAAAATGTTATATTAACTAAATACATTTTATACACCTTTGCAAACTAAAAAGTAAAAAGACGCCTCAAAAAGAAAAAAAAAACTTTTAAATCTTAACATTTTGAAAATTAAATTGAATAGATCGGTCGGACCAATCAAATCGAAAATCAATTTATTGGGTAATTTAGTTAGTTATGAATAATTTTTTAAAAATTTTTAGAGCAATTTTAATGATATTTTTTAATTTTTATTTATTATAAATTAAATTGGATCAATAACTGATCGAATCAATTAACTTAAAACCAGTCAATTAACTGATTTATTGATAAATGTGATTTTAAAAATATTGCTAAATCTTTTATTTATTAGAATTATCTCACAAATTTTTTGAAAAGAAATTAGGAACCACAGAGATGCTTTTCAAGGGTTAGAATTTGTGGGCTAACCTGTCTCACAATTCTGAGGTTTGCATTAGGCAGGGGAATTAAGAATTGGCTTTCAGATTGTCCTTTCCGTTTTTTAACTTGTTCAATTATCCGTCCGTCGTATCTGCTTCATTGTCTCAACTCTGATGATAATATCAATTCGACGAATGGATATACTTAATTTTGGAGAGTAGTGAACTCATCTCATGACATGATGCCCCTAATTAATATTCTATCTTCTTAATTGTTTTGTTAAATTTTAGAATATTTCTCGAATAGAAAGCATTATTTTCATGGGTTTTTCATTAAAAAAAACTTTTAAATGAAAAATGGGCTATCATGCATGGTATAATCAATTGTTAATTTATACTATAAGATAGATATTTGATTATTTAATTATTAGCCAAATGACTTGTATTGTATTGTTTAGAAATAGAAATTGAATTAATTGATAAAGTAATAAATTAGGTGAATTATATGGTAATGTATACATTTAATATTGTAATATAAAATCTAAAACTATATATATGTTTATAATAATTCTATAAAAATAAAAATTATTTTAAATAATATATATTAATAAAGTTATTATTTAAATTTTAAAATTATATCCGACAAATTAATAACATTAACAGACAAAATGCTGTCTTCATTTATTTTGCCTCAATGAATTTCTCTCTTTGATATATTAAAATTTAAAAAAAAAAAAAAAAAAAAAACAAAAAAAACAACACACAAAATGCACCCAACGGCGTTAGGTTAATAAAGATACCATTGCATGTGTAGAAAGGGGGGCAAAAAAAGTGCACCAAACAAATCCTCATTAACAAAAATGAAACCATTAAAGTGT